>OX463763.1:3860603-4095603 GCA_949825005.1 Gasteruption jaculator | reverse complement strand
AATAATGGGAAGCATGAAGGCGAGTTTCCACTGCGCGCGAGCTTTAGGCGAATACTCATCGCTCCGGCAGCCAATTGTGGTATGTTGTGGGCGTGGCTGGTTTTGTCAAAAGGTACGAGCTTGTCGTTTAAAGGTTTAGAAGTCAAATTTTGTGGTTGTTTTTAGATTTAAGATTTTTAGGAAATTGATAACGATATTAAAAGTGTTAATAAATTTATGTAAATAAATAAGATGCTGGAGGATTTGTTAAAAATTGAAAATAGGAAATTGAAAAATAAAGATTGAAAATTGAAAATTGAAAATTGAAGATTGAAAATTAAAAAGTTGAAATTGAAAATTTCAAGTTGGAAATTTATAATTGAAAAGTGGAAATTGAAAACTGAAAATGAAAAATTTTAAACTGAAAATTGAAAATCGAAGATTAAAAATTCAAAACTGAAAATTGAAAATAGGAAATTGAAAAATAAAGATTGAAAATTGAAAATTGAATATTGAAAATTGAAAGCTGAAAATTGAAAATTAAAAATAGAAAGTTGAAAATTAAAAAGTGGAAATTGAAAACTGAAAATTGATCATTTGAAACTGAAAATTTATAATTAAAGATTGAAAATTGAAAAGTGGAAATTGAAAACTGAAAATTGAAAATTTCAAGTTGGAAATTTATAATTGAAAAGTGGAAATTGAAAACTAAAAATGAAAAATCTTAAATGAAAATTGAAGATTGAAAATTAAAAAGTGAAAATTAAAAATTTTAAATTGAAAATTGAAAGTTAAAAGACAAATATTGGAAATTGGAAGCACAAAATTAAAAATTTTAAATTGAAAATTGAAAGTTAAAAGACAAATATTGGAAATTGGAAGCACAAAATTGAAAATTCAAAATAGTAATTTGATAATTCTTTCCTCCTCGCCTCCCTGTTTTTTTTTAATAGCCATTTTCGTGTCGTGTAAGAACAGAGAAATCTCAATATTATAATTAATTCAAAAAAATACAATCTAAATATTAGTAAATTCTAAACGACCTAAATATCCATCATTGGATTTAATAATTACGTATCGTACCGTTACATAATAAATTATTACATAACACATATACTAATTACGTATGATTCTCAATAATAATTAATACCATAACAATAAAAAAAGATGCGATTAATTGGAAATATTGAAAACATTGTTTTTCATCATCCCCTGCTTGGGGAGGAAAAGAAGCTAGAAGGTCTATAAATTCTACAAAGGGGTGGTAGAAACCCTTCAACATTTCCACCCCCTTGAGAAGAAAAGGAATGGATAAATAAACGAATGGAGCCTCCTTTCCAACCCCTAAAAACCCCGAAATTAAATAACAACAACTTTTTCTTAACGAGGATCGTTTTTGAAAATAGGGGATGTTCATTAAAAGCTGTCACTACCCTTATTACAAATATTCAATCATTTAAAATAAAGATAAATGCGCTTATTTGTTTTAAAAAGTGAATTTTAAAAAAAGAAAAGAGGGGGCAATAAATTCTACCACCCCCATTTTCACCCCTTTTTTTTAACTACCCTTGAGATATATATATATATATATTTTTTTTTTCCTAATCCATAATATTCCATAACAGTAAAATTCCCTATTTCGTAGCAACAGGATGACTTCGCAGATGCACCAAAAGATAAAAAATAAACAAAAAAAGAATCGAAACGTTTGTTGTCGAAAACGATTAGCTGATTATCCCCCCGATTCTTCGCTTCCCTTTAGTGCCGTTTTAAGATCGATTGGATGCATTTATCCCTGCAGGAGTTACTGTGTGTGTGTGCAGTTGCATTGACAGCAGGTTGCATCGACTACACATACCAATATATATAAATACACATATATATGCATCCGCGAGGAGAAATAAAACGAATCCCCCCGTTCCCCCGCCATGTTATATAATAGTTTGCTGAAAAAAAGTTTCAATTCCAGCTTCATATAAAAGTTTCGGAGTGGCTGGAGGTACCCCATTTCTCTTCATATAAATAAATGCTATGCATGCATGTGCAGAAATGTAATACACACTCAAACTTATCTCGCAAGCTAATATGCAGAATTCATATGTTACAATAATGTCGAGTGTGTGCACGTCTATGCACGTGTATGTGTGAGTGTGTGTGTGTGTGAATGTCTGTATGGGGATGGTACGCCCGGGGTAGTGTTTGCAGAGACACAGAGCTCATGAAATTGAACACGTGCACCAGGAGATGCATTAGTTCCCTCCTCGGCAATGGCCACCGTTTCCGGTACAACTCTGGTAACGGTACCCCCCCTGACCTGGCAATTAATACATACCCCTCCCTCCCCCTAACCCCCCTCCACATCTTCAAAAAGAAAGGGAAGAAATAAATAAATGGAGCTTTCAACCCCCACAAGAAACCCCAAAATTGAATAACGATTTTTTTTTCATAAGAAGCTTTTTTTTAAAAATAGGGGATGTTCAATAAAAGCTGTTACCACCCTTATTATAAATATCGAATTGTTTAAGATAAAATTAGACGCACTTATTGGTTTTTAAAATCGCATTCAATGATATTTGCGAGTAATTGGGGGTATTGGGGGGAAAAAAGGGAGAAGGGTATAATAAATTTTAGTAGGGGAGGGGGAGAAACGTTTGAACGTGTTCATCCCCTTGAGAAGAAGAGGAATGGATAAATAAATGAGTGAAGCTTTCAACCCTTAAGAAACCCCGAAATTAATTAACAACAGCTTTTCTTGATAGGAACCTTTTTTTTTTTTAAAGCAAGGGATGTTCGATAAAAGCCGTTACTACCCTTATTGTAAATATTCAATTATCGAACATAAAAAGAGATGCACTTATTGGTTTTTAAAGTTGCAATCAATGATATTTTGAAAGTAATTGGAAATATTCGAAACATTTTTTGTTTTTTATCATCCCTTGCTCGAGAGGGATAGTTTGAACACTTGCATCCCCTTAAGAAGAAAGGAAATAAATAAGTAAATAAATGAATGAAGTTTCCAACCCCTAAGAACGCCGAAATTAAATAACAATAGCTTTCTTTTTTAGATAGGGACCTTTTTGAACGAAGGGGATGTTTCATAAAAGCTGTTACTACCCTTATAATAAATATCCAGTTATTTAAAATTAAAATAAATGCGCTTATTGGTTTTTAGAATCGCATTAAATTATAATTGCGATTAATTGGAAATATTGAAAACATCGTTTTTTATCATCCCTTGCTCGAGAGGGATAGTTCGAGCACTTGCATCCCCTTGAGAAGAAAGGAAACAAATAAGTAAATAAATGAGTGAAGTTCCCAACCCCTAACAACGCCGAAATTAAATAACAATAGCTTTCTTTTTTGTATAGGGACCTTTTTAAATGAAGGGGATGTTTCATAAAATCTGTTACTACCCTTATAATAAATATCCAGTTATTTAAAATAAAAATAAATGCGCTTATTGGTTTTTAGAATCGCATTAAATTATAATTGCGATTAATTGGAAATATTGAAAATATCGTTTTTTTATCATCCCTTGCTCGAGAGGGATAGTTTGAGCACTTGCATCCCCTTAAAAAGAAAGAAAATAAATAAGTAAATAAATGAATGAAGTTTCCTACCCCTAAGAACGCCGAAATTAAATAACAATAGCTTTTTTTTTGATAGGGACCTTTTTGAACGAAGGGGATGTTTCATAAAAGCTGTTACTACCCTTATAATAAATATCCAGTTATTTAAAATTAAAATAAATGCGCGAATTGATTTTTAAAATCGCATTAAATTATAATTGCGATTAATTGGAAATATTGAAAATATCGTTTTTTATCATCCCTTGCTCGAGAGGGATAGTTTGAGCACTTGCATCCCCTTAAAAAGAAAGAAAATAAATAAGTAAATAAATGAATGAAGTTTCCAACCCCTAAGAACGCCGAAATTAAATAACAATAGCTTTTTTTGGATAGGGACCTTTTTGAACGAAGGGGATGTTTCATAAAAGCTGTTACTACCCTTATAATAAATATCCAGTTATTTAAAATAAAAATAAATGCGCTTATTGGTTTTTAAAATCGCATTAAATTATAATTGCGATTAATTGGAAATATTGAAAACATCGTTTTTTATCATCCTCTGCTTGGAGAGGTAAAGAAGCTGGAGGGTCAATAAATTCTACAAAGGGGATGGTAGAAACCCTCGAACATTTCCACCCCCTTGAGAAGAAAAGGAATGAATAAATAAACGAATGGAGCCTCCTTTCCAACCCCTAAAAACCCCGAAATTAAATAACAACAACTTTTTCTTAACGAGGATCGTTTTTGAAAATAGGGGATGTTCATTAAAAGCTGTCACTACCCTTATTAGAAATATATTCAATCGTTTAAAATTAAAGTAGATGCGCTTATTGGTTTTTAAAATTGAATTTAAACAAAAAAAGAAAAGGGGTCAATAAATTCTACCGAGAGGGGGTGGTAGAGCATCCCACCCCCGATCTCACCCCTTTTTTTTAAAACTCCCTTAGCGATAAACTTTAGTTCCTCGATTCCTCGAAACCTAGTAATTTTTTTTTTTTTTCGTGGGGATGCGGAAAAGGGTGAACGCAAAAAGTTGGCCAAGAACTTTCGCGGCATCCCCCTTCTGGCGTATTCACATTTATCTCCGTAATTCATATTTTCCCTTTACATATGTATTTGCAATGAAATAAATACAGAGAAAAATCCGCATTACCGTCGGAGCAAAACAAAACGAACTAGTTTGCGGCTTCAGAGGCTTCGTCACTTCCACTCCATCCCTTTGATACCAGACGTTCCTTTAATTCTCTTCCTCTACCCCCGGTTTTGAATAACGTCAAAGGAGCAGCGTGTATATACTATATATATGTATATATATATATATATACATATATATTATATATACCACAGTTATGATCTCAATTAATCCCTTTTCCCACTTTGATTTGTCTCTGATAACATTTATCCCGTTGACAAGTTCCCAAAGCCTGCGCAGCTTCCCACCAGGGGTAGTTTTCGAACCTCCTCCAGCTCGCACACACGTACACAGACACACCCTCTTAGTGACAAATGTTAAGAAACAACTACATACATAGACGAGAGATCCCGAGATTTAAATAAATAAAAATATTGTTTGTTATGAAAAATTAGGATTTTTATTTATTTTTCATTTTTAGTTTTGTCAATATTTGGTAATTAATATTGTAATTGTTAATTAATAATTAATTTTTAATATTTACTATCGAGTTAGAATGCCAAAGATGAATGATATTCGAAATTTTCGAAATTTCGTCATAAGGAAAGTGCATTTTTTTTGCAACAATAAATAAAAGAAAATAGTAGTAAATAAATAAAAGTAAATGGTTCGTGAAAAATTAGGATTTTTACTCATTTTTCATTTTTAGTTTTGTCAATTCTTGATAATTTTATTGTAATTGTTAATTAATAATTAATTTTTAATATTTACTATCAAGTTAGAATGCCAAAGATGAATGATATCCGAAATTTTCGAAATTTCGTCACAAGGAAATTGCATTTTTTTTGCAACAATAAATAAAAGAAAATAATAGTAAATAAATAAAAGTAAATTGTTCCTGAAAAATTAGGATTTTTATTTATTTTTCATTTTTAGTTTTGTCAATATTTGATAATTAATAGTGTAATTGTTAATTAGTAATTAATTTTTAATATTTACTATCAAGTTAGAATGCCAAAGATGAATGATATTCGAAATTTTGGAAATTTCGTCATAAGGAAATTGCATTTTGTTTGCAACAATAAATAAAAGACAAATAATAGTGAATAAATAAAAGTATATGGTTCGTGAAAAATTCTTTATCGTGAAAAATTAGGATTTTAATAATTTTCTATTGTTAGTTTTGTTATTATTAATTATTTGCCATTGCTAATTAATTATAATTGTTACGTATGAATTAGTAATGAATTATTTCGTAAAAATATTGTTGGTGATGAAAAATTGGGATTTTTATTTATTTTTTATTTTTAGTTTTGTTAATATTTGATAATTATTTTTAATATTTACTATCAAATTAGAATGCCAAAGACGAATGATACTCGAAATTTTCGAAATTTCGTCATAAGGAAATTGCATTTTTTTGGAACAATAAATACAAGACAAATAATAGTAAATAAATAAAAGTGAATGGTTCGTGAAAAATTAGGATTTTAATAATTTCCTATTGTTAATTTTGTTATTATTAATTATTTGTCATTACCAATTAATTGTAATTGTTACTTAATAATTAGTAATTAATTATTAGTATTCTGTCGAGTTGGAATGCCAAAGATAAACAATTTTCGAAATTTTCGTAATTTTGTCGTAACGAAATTATATTTTCTTTTTTTGCAACAATGTAACAATTTTTTTTATAATTACAATTTTCACGAAATAATTACCGTAATGAATAAAAAAATTAAAACCTTTTCCTAATTTTTCTTCGTAAATATAAAAACATTATATTAAATAAAAATTTATATATTCTGTCTCCGTATTTATTTTTTAAAATGTAACAAATAAATTAAATATTACATTACACGTCATAAAAAATTCCGATACTTTGCAAATGAATGGAAATGCAAATAACATTTAAAAAAAATGTTAATATAAATTTCAAAGAAATACGGAAAATGCGTATGAAATAAATATGAATTACAATAAATTCGTCTCTTTGTGACTAATTGTCATTATGTAACATTTCCTATACTACCATTACTATTATTGTTATTATTATTATTATTATTATTATTATTATTATTATTATTATTATTATTATTATTATTATTATTATTATTATTAGTATGGGGATCAGATTCTTTCCAGGAATATTATGTAAAACCTGGAAATGGGGGAAAATATATAAAATAAAAACAAATATAAAAACGAGCAAATAATAATAATAATAATAATAATAATAATAATAATAATCACCCTTTGTGTGGATTATTTACATACGAAATGTAATATAATAAAATCCTAGATAATTATGACTACCATTATTCTTCTTTATTGTAAGAGAGACAAATTCTTCCCCGAGTGTCATATATATATTCTACGAAATTGGGGGTGAAGCGTAAAAAAATAACGATATATGTGAAACTGGGGTAAATTTTTTCACACGCATGGATTTTCAAAATGTGGAATATAGTGAACTCGAGGAGAACTATATTTACCATTATGTACCATTTATTATGGTGAATGGACTCTTTCCCCAATTTTTATACGAATTGAGAAAATAAAAAAAAAACACCAAAAAAAAAATAGGGGAGGAAACGGTAAAAATTGCCTCATGTGAATTACTCGCACGTAAAATATATATAGTAAATTCAACTATTGTGTAGATAGTTATGGCTACCATATATTCCCTTGCTCGTAATAACACTTTTTCCAAATATGGTATATATTTAGGGAGAAATCTGGGGGATAAATATGGAATTGGGGGAAAATTGTTCCACGTGTGGATTATGAACACGGGAAATATAGTGAATCCCACTTATGATGGATAAATATAGTTACTATTTATTTTTTTAATGCAAATACCAGCTTTTTTTATTTTTCTTGAAATTGTGTAAAATGGGGGAAATCGTGATAAATATAAAATTAGGGAAAATCTCGACAAAGAAAAATGGGGATTTTGGGGAAATTAGGGGGAAATTGTCCAATGTGTGAATTATTCATAAATAAAATATTATAATATCAATATTTTGTTAATAACTATCACCTACTGCTCATATGTTTCAAAATTAGCAGCTTTTCCCCTAGACACTCGAAATTCTTGAGGGAATATATTTTGAAATATGAAGAAAGTAGGAAAATTGGGGTATATAATCACCCCACTCGTGGATTATTTATATGCGAAATATAATAAACTTATTATTTTGTTAATAACTGTATGGTTACCATGCGTTTCCTTGAATTAATAATTTTTTTCTCTGAATGTGGTGTGAATACTCAAAACTAGAGAAAATTTAAAAAATAAATGGGGGAAAAAGTCACCCCACGTTTGAATTACTATTTGTATTAAAAAATATAAAAAATAAAAACCCCAAAAATTGGGGGAAAATGAGAAAAAATATTTTCAATAAATTAATTATTTTAGTATAAAAAGTACACTAAAATTCAAAATTTTGTGAAGAACTATATGGCAACTATAGATTTGCTTCATTAACATTTTTTCTGTTTTCCCTAAATAATGTATAAAAAAAACCTCAAAATTGAAAAAAAAAACCAAAAACGTGGCAATGAATGAAAAAATTCAGGAAAAAAGTCATCCCTTATTTTAATTTTAATTATTTCTATAAAAAAATATCTGGAAAATTCAAATTTTATTGAAAACTATGTAACTACTATAAATTCGTTTCGGAATTAATTGGTTCCCCCTGAATATCGTGTAAACCCTCGAGGCTGAAAAAAGTTTATATATTGACAATAGAGAAAATAGCGGAGAAAAAGGTGGAAATATAGAAAACTGGGGAAAAAAGAAAAAAGAAAATCGAATATCGATTTCGGTAAAATTGTAGCATGTCCCTGCGCTATTACATTTACAAGTCTTACGTGTATAGTTGCTGTCTCAACTCTACTTTGACATTTGAAGATGGATTACCTCGTCGCTCAAAGTCTGCGCTCACTTACGTATGCATGTATGTATGTATGTGCAATACCTGCATACACAGGTGCGTTTTACAATGTACGTAACAATGAGGCTGCCCAAGTCAGGTATAGGTACAATGTGTGTCTGTACGTGTGTGTGTGTATGTATGTGTCCATGAGCGTGTGTGAATATGGCTGTGTGTGTGTCTGTTCCTCTGTGTGTGTGTGTGTGTGTGTGTGTGTGTGTGTGTGTGTGTGTGTGTGTGTGAGTGTGCTTCTCTACCTTTTGAAGTACAGGTAACCTTTTTCATTCAAAGAATGCGTATAGTGAATGTATATGCATTATACACTTGCAGCAAAGTAATTAACAAGTTGCAGGCATCCACGGTCTTACTTAACTCCTTGTCATTAAGGAACTTTCCTTAACATTGCTATTAAAAGCTTTCTAAAACACGCACGCCTCTACTTTTCGCACAAAAAGGGCTCTTTCCGTAGATAATGAACGCAAATAACAGGAAATTTCCTTCTGCCGCCGAGCAGGATTAAGATTGCAAATAACTAATACCCGTTCACGTGGCGAGAGTTGTTGTTCGAGGTAGTGCCAAGTGGCAAAGTTTTACGAGCTACCGAGGATTTGTTTTTCGGAATGCAATTTTTTTACAATTGCAACTTTGCCGTTCGACCAATGCCATTTTTGAATAGGTATTGCAATTCGGCCGTAGCAATTTTTAAATTTTGCAAATTGGCCAACGCAATTTCCAAATATTGAAATTTGGTCAATAAAATTTGCAAATATTGCAATTTGGACGATGCAATTTTCAAATATTGAAATTTTAATGATGCAATTTTCAAATATTGCAATTTGGACGATGCAATTTCCAAATTTTGCAATTTGGACGATGCAATTTTCAAATATTGCAATTTGGACGATGCAATTTCTCAATATTGCAATTTGGCTGATGCAATTTCCAAATATTGATATTTGGTCAATAAAATTTGCAAATACATATTGCAATTTGGACGATGCAATTTCCAAATTTTTTAATTCGGACGATGCAATTTTCAAATATTGCAATTTGGACGATGCAATTTCCAAATTTTGCAATTTGGCCGATGGAATTTTGAAATTTTATAATTTGCTTACTGTGATATTGCAATATCCCAATTGGGTTATGGTAATTTTAAAATTTTGCAATTTGACCTTTGCGATCTTGCAGTTTGGCCACTGCAATTCTGCAATCTTGAAATTTTGAATTTCTGAAATTATGAAATTTGGCCATCAAATTTTAACAATTTTGAAATTCCGCCATTGCAGTTTTGCAATTTAGCCATTGCAACTTTTGGATGTTGCAATTTTTCAATTTGGCCATTGCAACTTTGTAGTTTGACCATTACACTTTTTCGTAATTAGGCCATTGGAATTTTAAAATTCTTCAACTTGTCCAATGCAGTTTTGCAAATTTGTCATTTCACAGTTTTGCAATTTTGAAATTTCACAAATTGAGCAATGAGATTTTGTTATTCTGCAATTTCGCAATATTGCTACTGAAATTTCCTAATTTGGCCATTGCAATATTGATATTTTGCAATTTTGCAATTTGATCACCACAACTTTATAATCCGACCAATGCAATTTTGCTATTTGGCCACTGCAATTTTGAAATATTGAAATTTGCTCAATGCAATTTCCAAATATTGCAATTTGAACGATGCAATTTCCTAACATTGCAATTTGCCTAACGCAGTTTCGCAAATTTGTAATTTACTCATTGCAATTTCAAAATTCTGCAATTTTGCAGCTTATCCATTGCAATTTCGTTATTTGGTCATTGCAATTTGGAAATTTCGCAATTTCCCCAATGCAATTTTCCAAATTTGCAATTTGGTCATTGCAATATTGATATTTTGCAATTTTGCAATTTTGCAATTGGACCATTATAATTTTGCAATTGGGTCAATGTAATTTCGTCATATGACCCCCAACCAACTTCACAATTATGCAATTTCCAATTTCACCATTTCCAACATTGTAATACATTCCATTATTATTTACCCACAAACCAAAACTACACTTTCCCCAACTGAAAGTCACTGTAAGCCAATAAAATTAATTTTTTTTTTCCCCCATTTTTTTCTCCACTTCCACGCGAACAATTAACAATCGGTGGTTGGCACCTCGACATACACGTAAACCACACCCATACCCACACGATACACACGAAATCACACATGTAACAAAATAGCTTTGGGAGCAAACCTTGAACGTGTTGAATCGCACTGCTCGTTGACCGCCCGATAGGTTTTGCCCATCCCTGAAAGGTAAAGAAATCCACGTCAATTTCCAGGTAGTATATAGTTAATTAGGAGATAATTACAAAACGCTTTCCTATTCCAATTGCTAAATTATACTGATTGACCGAAAAGTAATTATCGGAGCTAATTACAATGATACAATAATTGGAAACCTAATTTCATTCGGCTCATTGACGATCTAGTTCAGCTCCGTATCAGTCTAGTAATGTTAACAATGCCATTACTCCTGATGCGCTTTCGCATGGATGATATCATATTAACCGAAAACTGACGTGTGTGTGTGTGCGTACCCACAGATATCGATGACATGTGTGTATGTATGTACATGGCGCCTGTGTGTATGCAACTTTCTTCATTGGATCGAATTTTTAATTAGACATTCGCGCATCCGGTGCAATTCTCAGGCTTTGCCTGCGATACCCCAGGGACTGGATTCGGATGCGTCTCGATTTTAAATTTTTCCAAATCCGAAATTTGAGCCGAAAGTCGAATTTAAAATTTTAAAAAGTGTGATTTTTGCAACAACAAAAAATTCGTTCGTTGAAAAATTGGACAAATTTTAGGGGATCGTTAATTGTTTTTTTTTTTTGGTTCTTGAAGAAAATGTGGAAATCTGTTTTTTTTTGAGCCTAAAATCTCGAAATTTTTTTTTTTTCGTTAATTCTGATGGCTCCAATCTGCTCGAAAAGTCGAATTTAAAATAAAAAGTATGATTTTTGGAAAAAAAAATTCGTTCTTTGAAAAATTTGGCAAATTTCAGGGGATCGTTTATTTTTTTTTTAAGCAATTGTTTTTTTTTTGGTTCTTGAAGAAAATGTGGCAATCTTTCTTTTTTTGAGCCTAAAATCTCGAAATTTTTTTTTCAGTTAAATTTTTTTTTTAGCTAATTCTGATGCGTCTCAATTTCAGATTATTCCAGATCCTGAAATTTGAGTCCCGGACGAAGCGGATCGAAGCGCACGGCTCCAATCCGCTCGAAAAGTCGAATTTAAAATTAAAAAAGTGTGATTTTTGAAAAAAAGAATTAGTTGGTTAAAAAATTGGACAAATTTCAGTGGATCGTTAATTGTTTTTTTTTGGTTCTTGAAGAAAATGTGGAAATCTGTCTTTTTTTGAGCCTAAAATCTCGAAATTTTTTTTTCAGTTAATTCGATGGCTCCAACCCGCTCGAAAACTCGAATTTAAAAAAAAAAGTGTGATTTTTGAAAAAAAAATTCATTGGTTGAAAAATTGGATAAATTTTAGGGGATCGTTTATTTATTAAAACAATTTTTTTTTGTTTTTCTTTTAAGAAAACGCGTAAATCCTTCTTTTTTTGATCCTGAAATCCTGAAATTTTTTATTAGATTTTGAAAATTTGACGATTTTTAGAAAATTCAATGTTAAAAGACAAATTTGAAAAATTTCAGGGGGTTGTATATTTTTGTAGGCGATTATCTCTTTTTTTTAAAACGTTGGATTTTTTCGGGCCCGAAATCTTGAGATTTTATTTAGAATTGTGTTAGTGAACGATTCTTAGAAAATCCACTGAAAAAAAAAATAGAGAAATTTCAGAAATTTTTGTGTTTTTTTTTCATTCGCTGAATTTTTTTTTCAAAATCCTACATTTTTTAACGCCAAATAAAATTTCAGGGTATCAAGGGGTTCGAGTTAAAAAAGAAATAAATCCAAACTTTTCTCGAAGAAAAAAATTATTTCGATGGGTAATTACAACCCCATGAAGAAACTTTTTTATGGGTTTGATAAATTTTTTAAAATTATTCTAGTGGTGGATTTTTTGAAATAACTCAATTTTCGACTTCAGGTGGAATCTCGAGGATTCGAAAATTTAAAAAAAATATTTCAAGATTTTATCGTTAAAAATTATTGATTGAAAATAAATTTACAACCTCCTTCAATTTTCCTAATTTTCTTTTTTTCATCAATTTCATATAAATCGTTTATTTTTCAAATTCTAAACAGAATCTCAAAATTCCAAACTTGAAAAAAAAGAAGAAAAATTTCCAGTTTCCCTATTTCCCGACAAAAAAAAAATTTTTTCCCAATTATTTTTTTCAGCAGATTTTTCAAAAATCATTGATTTTCAAAATTTGAAATCTCACCACCTTGTCTTCTTCAAAATAAAGAAAACCACCCCAAGGGGGTGAGACAGAAATAACACGTATCCCTGGTTGTCCTGCGTAAATTCATACCTGCAAGGGGGTGAACCACCCCCGCGAGAATCATCCCTCATGCACTCGCAGACCTGCAGTTTGCACTCCCCGGCAGTACAAAAGTTTCGTAATTACCGAGTTTTCGGGCAACCCCGAGTTCCGGGGTTGTTCCAAGTAAGTTGATGCACTACTACCCCTTTCTTTTTGTTTTTTGTTTTTTTTTCTCTCTTCCCTTTGTAAGACTCTTTGTTCTCGGGCGGAACGAAGAAGAATGGGCTGGAAATCTTGCGGCAGTCAGCAGCAAGAACGCGGGGGCAAATCGAAGAGACCGGAATGAAATCGGTTTTCGCTTAGCGGCCTATTATTAAAGCCGCAATTTCTGCTTTTTTATTCCACCCTCGCGCTCCTTCCCAGGCCCGCCCTTCTTCGGTATCCCCAAGCGGGGTGTTCGTCTTCCCCATGACTATCCTGCCAGATTTTTACAATGGCTGCGATTAGACGAACTGACTTCATAAGTACAAATTCTTCTCTCCAAATATGTGTATGTGTATGTACATGTAGCTCATGTATATGTGTATATATATATATATATATATATATATATATATATATATATATATGTAGGTATGCATATAAATGTGTACACACACACACACACACACACACACACACAGAGGGATGATAGGGGTGTGCTTGAATAGCTCGTGATAAAAAGCACTCGGCTGTAAAAGAAAAAAAGCCCAACGGTCTGCTGACAAAAACAATTGTAATTCAAAGGAAATTTACCCTCCCATGAAACTTTTCCGATTTTTTATCTTTCGCCCTGATTTTTTTTTTCGAAATCGTCCACTTTTTGAGTTTTTTTTTAAGAAAAATATTTCTAATTCAATGGAAAATTACCCTCCCATGAAACTTTTCCGATTTTTTATCTTTTGCCCTGATTTTTTTTTTCGAAATCGTGCATTTTTGACATTTTTTCTTTTTCAAGCAAAATATTTCTAATTCAAAGGAAATTTACCCTCCAATGAAACTTTTCCGATTTATTATCTTTTGTCCTGATTTTTTTTTTTCGTAATCGTGCATTTTTTGACAGTTTTTATTTTTTCAGGAAAAACATTTGCAATTCGAAGGAAACTTTTCTGATTTTTTTACCTTGTGCCCTGATTTTTTTTTTCGAAATCGTGCATTTTTTGACAGTTTTTTGTTTCAAGAAAAATATTTCTAATTCAAGGGAAATTTACCCTCCCATGAAACTTGTCTGATTTTTTATCTTGTTCTCTGATTTTTTTTTCAAAATCGTATAATTTGTAACAACTGTTACTTAAAGTTAAAAAAAGTAGAAAATTGGTTGGGGGTTGCAAATTTTCTTCGAAGCAATTTTTTAATAAGAAAATTCGACGCTTAAAAGCAATTAACGATTTTTAATGAAACGCACAAAAAAAAATACAAATTTTCAAGGGGTTGTAAATTTTCTTCCAATTAATTTCAAAAGAAATGGACGATTTTTATAAAATCCACCCTTACCCGAAAAAAAAATTCAAAAATTTCTGGGGGTTCTAAACTTCCATCCACCCAATTTTACTTCTTCAGAAAAAAATTTCAACAAAAAAGTCTCCTTCAACATTAAAATAATTTAAAAAACGTGTAATTACACAATCCACCCCAAAAATCCACCGTATTTGCCTCTTCCTATAATAACCATCCCCTCGAGACACTATCCCTGAATAAAAAAAAAAAAACTCCTACGGAACATCCGACACATTTCTCGCTGACCTTCGATTTCGGTGAGAGACGAATTTTCAAAATAAAATTAAAAAAATCCGTACCCACACGATCCACCCCAAAAAAGAAAATCCACCCTCTTTCCTCTTCCTCCGGTAACCACCCCTTGGAGGCTTCCCGTCCAAATAAAACACCCCTATGGGACACCCCTAACCCTCCCACTGACCTTCGGTCTCGGAAACGAACCTCGGCAAACATCCCCGAGTTACGGGGGAAGGTTTCGAATTTCATCCCCTAGTCGGGGGAGGATTAATTTTTACGCCTAGGCGGTTAGAGGAGCATAAGAAATTCATTAGCGGATTTGGTATGAATGGGGGCGAGCGAGGAAGAAGCCGTCATCTGCGGGTGTCAAATATTCAGGGCAATCTACGGCACCGGCGTGTGTAGTTGACCGGGCCACGGTATACAATGGAACTAATCTAACAAGTTGGTCGCGCAAAGGGCGCCAAAGCTCATCCCCCCCAGCTCCGGCAGGAGGGCGCTGCATAATAATGATAATAATTTCGGCAAACGCCGAGATCTTCACTTTCCATTAAATCACGAGAGTCGAGATAGTTCCGAAAGAGCAGGACCGAGGGATGCTGCAGCCTGGTCCTCCCCGCCGGAATCCAAATGAACATCAACCCCTTGCGCCATCCCCTCGCTCGCTGCGTCTCTCTATCCTTTAGATACTGCAGTGTTAACTCGCTGTTATACCACTTCCAAGGAATAACGCGGGAGTAACTGCTCTAATCCCGGTGTATATTATTATTAAAGTTAAATTTCACGACGAGATTCGAAACGGCTAAGTGTTTATCTGGTAAAACATTAGCCCGTCGCCTCCTCTGCACCCCATTACCGTTGCCTCTCCGTCTCTGTCTCCCTCTCTCTCTCTCGCAATCTCCCCGGATTTAGTAATAATAACTGGAAATGTTTACAAGAGATACGTTTCTACTGTTATTACCGCCACTGTTCCATTATGAAGCTGCAGCGAAACTGCTCCGAGTAGGTAACTCAGCGGGAGGCGACGTACCTACCTACCTACCTAGGTACCTATTTATATATCAAAATAAATTAGGTATGAAATTGTTCGGGGGTGCCTGATATAGTTGCTCCCCCTTTGCACAAGAAGGACACTTTGAAATTAGCGTTTGGTATTTTATGGCTGCACTTGCTGGCAATTCTTCCGCGACGGGGGCATAAATTATCAGGGCCATGATTCCTTTACTTTTTCTGGCCCCCGTTTTCTCGAACTTTTAAGGAAATTTTCTGGGGAAAATAAGGGCGTCAGGGCGTTATCGCGAATTTGATAATTTCGCAGTTCCAACATTGCAATTTTGTAATTTTACAATTGGGCCATTGCAATTTTGCAATTGGGAGATTGCAATTGGGAGATTGCAATTTTGCAGTTGGGCCATTGCAATTTTGCAATTGGGCCATTGCAATTTTGCAATTGGGCCATTGCAATTTTGCAATTGGGCCATTGCAATTCTGCAATTGGGCCATTGCAATTCTGCAATTGGGCCATTGCAATTTTGCTATTGGGCCATTGCAATTTTGCAATTGGGCCATTGCAATTTTGCAATTGGGCCATTGCAATTTTGCAATTGGGACATTGCAATTTTGCAATTGGGCCATTGCAATTTTGCAATTTTGCAATTGGGCCATTGCAATTTTGCAATTCTGATATTAGCTCATTCCAATTTTGCAACTTTGCTATTGGACCATTGCAATTTTGCAGTTTGGCTAGCGCAATTTTGTAATTTCTAAGTTTGGCCACTGGAATTTCGACACTTTAACAATTTATCCAAAGCATTTTTGTAACTTTGCAATTTGACCATTGCAATCTTGCAATTATAGAACCTGGTTACTGCAAATTTGAATTTTGTTATTTGGCCCGTACAATTTTCTAAATTTTGCAATTTTGGTAATGCAATTTTGCAATTTGGCCATTTATTTTTGAAATTTTGAAATTTTGCCATGCAATTTTACAATTTAGTCTGTGCTGTCTCCCTCGGAAAACCACGTAAAAAATATCCTCGAATGGTCAATAATCCTCAATCCTTTGGATCCAATGTCCCACGGACTTTGATGGTGGAGTAACGCAGGATGGTTCTTGGAATTATAAGAGAAGAATACTCCAAATGCTCTTTGAATCTCTTGAATAGAACGAGTTTGATTTTATTCCTTCCTGAGCTTATGTTTCGCGATGTAGCTTCGATCGTGGTCGCTGCCTAAGTGTTCGCTTTTACATTAATACCGACTCACACCGATCTCATAGACATTTGTTGAACTCACACATCTCTCGCCTGGCGTCTCATACGTGAAGGCACTCTTATAAGTCATAGCGATTTTACTAAATGGCATTCGGGCCATTGTAATTGTGCAATTTAGGAATTTGGCGATTTGGCCACTGCAATTTTGGAATTTTGGAATTTGACCAATGCAATTTTAAAATTTTGCAATTTAGCCATTGCGATTTTACGATTTTTGCAAATAAGTCATAACAATTTTGCGATTTGGCATTTTGGTCATTGCACTTATGTAATTTTCAAATTTGACAATTGAGTCTTTGGAATTTAGCAATTTCGCCAATGCAATTTCACAATTTTAAAATGTATCCATACCTATTCTTCCGTTATTTTCTAAAAATGGCAGAAACTTCCGGGGAAAAATAACTTCATGATTAAACGGGCACTTTCCTACCATTTTTCGACATTCCACTGGCTGGCAGTTGGAAGGTTCGAAGGGAACGGAGATTAAAGGAAAACTGCAGTAAGAAGGAGAATTCCAGAACCACTGAATGCTAAAAAATGACAAAAGACGCAAAGAAACAAGGAAAAGGTTTTCATAGGTCCCGCAGGTAACGCGGAGGTCGGCGGAATGCATCCCAGTGAGGTTGAGAACGTACGTGAACTTGCAATTGAATTACTTTCGGTAAAAGCCTCGGAGATTTTAAAATTCGCCGGGAGTGGCTTTCAGTTCGCCGGGGTTTCAAAGAAACAGAAATTAACTGAAAGGAAGGGTTGCGAGAGGGTGAGTGGAAAAGAAAGGAAATGCCCATTATACGTCATCGAATCAAAGTCATCGCCATTATCTCAACGAGTTTGCCAGGGTTTCAAATGCGCGGTAAACGCTTTTGCTACAAGGTGGTTAATTTTACTGTATTGGTGCAATTCGAATCAAACGTCACTATTCCGGTGCAGTACTCGCAGTCAAACAGGAACAAATGTTCCCGTGATGCAAAATATATTTACGTCAGTTGATGTAAAAATTAATAGAATGTGTTAATTAGGAGAAATTAATGTTTTAATTTTGCAATTTTGCAATATTTTAATTCGGTAATTTAAAAAAAAAATCCATTTCCCAAATGAAGGAAAAAAATGTCCGGCCATTTATTTCCTTGGAAAGAAAAAATGATAAACTATTCCTGTTTTTAAACGAGATGGAGATGGAGTGAAAGGATAGTCGATAAACAATTTTTCATGTTTTGCAAATAGAAAAAGAGTGCGCAAAAAGAAAACGGGGAAATCTTCCACTCGAAACCCGGCAACACACGGGTCCTCTGTTACTTATCGCAAAGAGTTTCCTTTTCCACGATGCACAGGATCACGTACGTATGCTCGCATACAGGGCAAATTCTTACCGGCTGGTTCCTGAAAGTGCGGTCGGTCGCTGCGAGGGTGGAGGATACGCACAAAGTTAGAAAATCACGATGAATGTTTCCCTCGAGCTCAAAGCCAGTGAAAGCTGGTCGGATGGTTGAATCGTGATATACACACTCGCGTATGTGTGTGTGTGTGTGGGTGTGGGAATGTGTTTATGTGTGAGTCTATATGTGCACGCATGCACACACTGGCTATATTTTCCACAAAAGCCACGTTAAAGGAAACATCAGTCCGTACTGAACACGGCTGGCTAAGTCCAGTTCCTCAGGGTCGTAATACCTCAGTTAAAGCAGTAACTTCATATACGTATGAAAGCCCTTTTCGAAATTTTATGGAAAAATGGAAAAAAAAATCCCGGGAATGATCAAAGTGATTGTAATGCACGCTTGGATGGGGTAAAAAAAAAGAAAATATTCCGTAAAAAATAGACCAAGAGAGGTAAAAATCAGTGAAGCTCCAAGCACGGATCAAGTTCGTACGGAAAAATTAGCGCAACTTGTACCCGGGAGCAACAGCAGTTTGAAATTGCCGCTTCGTTCTTCTCTGTCCCCTCTACTTCCCTTTATTCCGTCCCAATTCCGCCGACTGTGTCTGCATTCGGTTTCCCCGCTTTGGTCTGGACACCCCCCCCCCCTTGCTCTTTATCCTGTCCGCCATTAAAAACATTGGCCCGAATTGCAAGAGTCTTGGAAGGTTGCATAATTGCAAGGGGCCAATTAAAAATTGCGATGGCTAAATTTCAAATTTGTAATAGCATAGTTATAAAATTGCAACAGACTAATTACAAAAAGTGCAGTAACTAAATTGCAATATTGCGAGATTGAAATTGCGAAAATTCTAAAATACAAATTTGCAATGACCAAGTTGCACAATATCATTGACTTAAACGCAAAATTACAATAATCATATTCCAAAATAGTCAAATTACCAAATCGCAATATTGAATTACTCGTTGCTCCGGCCCGTACTCCGTCTCCCAGTTCCTTACCGTCCGCTAGTCCGTCTTCTACTGCCTGCTCCGTCTCCCCCACTCCGCCTCCCTACCCTGGGGCCTCCCACTCTAACTCGTAGTCGCTGCTCCGCCCCCTACTCCGTCTTCTACTCGCTGCTCCGTGCCCTACTCTGTCTCTTACTCACTGCTCAGTCCCCTGCTTTGTCGTTTACTCGGTTCTCCCCTCCCCGCTCCGTCTGTCGGACCCTTTCCTTACCTACTCCACTGCTTCTCGCGCTCTTCTTCGCCTTCTACTCACTTTCTTGTAATTTACCGCGCGGATCCTTCCACGGTTACTCCGTATCTCGACTTTCCGCTCCTTTTTCGAGCGTTTCTCGACTTTTTTTCCACCACCACCCGGTGTTTTACGCGACTCCGACCCCAATTCAACCTTCCCTCCCGCTCTAAGACGCTTCAATTTATTATATAACCCATTAATTCAACCCGAATAACGGCGCCTTAAATAATTCATAAAAGAGGAGATGCGTAAAGAATTCTAATGTTACATTACCCCGGTGGCTCAATTTTCAAGGGCGGTATCGGGAAAGAACGTCTCAAAGTGGTATTATACAAACGCATACATTAGGGACTTCTAATTCTCACTTGATTTAATCCAAGGGGTATGGTACCGCTATAAAGTAGAAAGGAGACTTCAAAGTGGGAAGTATTCCAGACTGACTTTGAATTTGAATAATTAGCATTACCATGAGTCACGAATTCGAATGAGAAGAGTCGTTAAGAGAATGCAAGCCGTAAAGCTTGATCGTGATGAGGAATAATTTTATGTTACTTCTCAAAAGAAAAATACATCTTACGCCCGTCTTCTTTTCTTTTTTTTTTCCACTCCTTCTTCATTCCACCTACTTAATTTATTACCGTAGATAAAGTTAATGTTGCTTTTATTGATAAGTCGAACTGGCGGCGAAGTACTTCGGCTAATTTCAATTCCTAAAGGCCAATTTGCTGAAATATTAATAGGTTTCTTCTTTCATTTGTATGGTTTTGAATTTTTATTCTTTTTTTTACCGTTGGATTATTATTCACTTTTTGGTCTTTAATAAATATATTAATCGTTTATAAATCCGTTAAACGCTTTAATAACTATTTTAGACCGAAAAAATGCCATTTTTGGAATTAATTCGAAAAAAAATTGGAAAAATTCTTTCGAAACTGGAAAATTTGGAAAAAATATTTTTTAAAAATGAAACTTAAAAATGCAGGAAGCAATTTGGAATCTCAAAACCGAATGTAAAAAAAATTAATTTCGAAAATTGAAATTGAAAACGAGAAACATTAATTTCGAAGTTTTTGAAAATTGTAAAAAAAAAATTAAAATTCTGATAATATTATTAACATTATTATTATTATTATTATTACTATTACTATTATTATTATTATTATTATTATTTTAACTAAAAAAAATTGGAATTTCGATTGAAATATTCTCGTGGATTTTTTTTTTCTTTGCTAGCGAGGGTTGCAATTGCCACAAACCAACCAAGTGTTGCAAAAAATAGGAACAACATCTGCACGAGGCGCCGTTGAGTCGTTTCTTATAGACATCCGGTCGATTGTCACGACATTTACGTCGAATGAGATCAGTAACTTTATCTATCTACGGGCTCTTAGTTTTCCCTTTACCCGTACCACTTATTTCTCGGTAGTATTACATGTATCGAGAGCATTTTCGCGTATATATATATATATGTATATATAGACGTACTTATTTACGGAAACCGTAGTAGCTTGCAAAGTAAGGTAATGAAAATTGCAGCTTAATTTTATGGAAATAATCGTAACTCGACGGAGACGAGAGAGAGTTTGAAATTTCTACCACGGGAGGGAACAATTTTCGAATTACCGGGTTTCGAACTTCGCATAATTCTTCTTTTTTTCTGTAATATAATAATTATTGTGTGAAAAATTTGAAAATAAAATGGAGAAAAATGGTTTAAACAAAATTATTGTTTTCTTTTTTTGGGGGGGGGGGGGGGGGTTATAGGGGGGGTTCCAGGAATTTTAGGAGTATTTGATTTTTATTTGAATTGAATTTTTGGAATTTTGCGATTTGGTTATTTCAGACTCTTGCGAATTTCGAGAGAACAGGGATTTTATAAATTTTGCAATTTTACGTAAATTGAAATTTTCGAAGTTTTCTATGTAGTCCAATTAAACTTTTGGAAATTTCAGGAATTTCTGGAATTTTACGAATTTTGAGATTTTACACAAATTGATTTTTGAAATTTTGGAAAATTCGAGATTCCAGAAATTTAACGAATTTTGGAATTTTATGTAAATTGAATTTTTCCAATTTTGCGATTTGGTTATTTCAGAATTTTGGAAATTTCGCGATTCCATGAATTTCGCAAATCTTGCATTTTCATAAAAATTAGTTTTCGAAATTTTAAAGAAATCAGGTTTCAAGGAATTTTACGAATTTTTGAATATCACGTAAATTGAAAATTTCCAAATTCGTAATTCGGGGATATTCGAGAAAATCGTAAATTTGGGGATTCCGGAAAAATTTTAGAAAAAAGGAAATTTTCGAATTTCGTTATTAGAAAATTTTCGATATTTTTTTTTTCATTCCAGATAAATCCGGAAGTTCGAGAAATTTGGGGTTTTTCAAAGTTCCAGCCATTTCGTGAAATTTGTGTTCGCGTACTTAACTTTAAAAAATTCGAAAGAGAAAATGGTAAAAGGAAAAAGAGGAAAACGACCCGTTTTGAATTTATTGATCCCGTAAAATTCAGAAAGCTCATTTTTAATGACGACCTTTTTTTTTTGTGGACCATTCAATTAGAGTTTCGCGTGGCATAATGCAGCGGGAAGGTAAATTTCCTCGCAAAAGTGTTTATTTTACGATAAATGGCAGGTGAAAATCGCTCGGAAACCCAATATTTTCGGCAAAAATTGTGAGTTTCGCTGAAACGACGAGCGTTTATTTTGCAACGATCACTCCGCTCGGATGCAACAGCCGCGGGTGTGTGCAGGCAACAACGGAGCGACTGGGAGAAGAAAGCGGGAAGTCGAGTAAATTTATTCGACGAAGAAACCGCATTTTCGCGGCTATTTTTTGCAACGGAATACATTATATTTCCCAAATCCCCGGCCTGGCTAAAGTTCTCTTGCGTCATGATTGAAATTGAAACCGTTCGAGCTGTATTACGACACACGTATATACCCCATACACCGTATATGCACATACAAAATTATCATTTAAATTAAATCGGATGGAGTTTATAGCGGATAAAGAAGCTTCAGTACTTCAAATCCTCGCTTACGTGCATCCTTCTATATCATATATACATATATAGATATGCTATACGTATCATAACAATTATAATCACATCAGGTAGAATTGAGGGGGTGTGAGTAGGTGTGGATATACCTTTAATATAAAATATGGAATTTTTTGCGATTTTTTTTCGTTCCCCTAAGTCGCCTAATTTGGAATATTAGGGAATTTGAAAATTAAGAATAATTGGAGCTTTAAAAAAAATATATATTACTTTTTTTTCACGAAATTACTGGAATTTTGAAACTCCGAAATTTTTCAAATTTGTGTGGATACACCTTTAATATAAAATGTGAAATTTTTTGTGATTTTTTTTCGTTCCCCTAAGTCGCCTAATTTGGAATTAGGGAAAATTTTAAAATTAAGAATAATTGGAGCTTTAGAAAAATATATATTATTTTTTTTCACGAAATTACTGGAATTTTGACACTCCGAAATTTTTCAAATTTGTGTGGATATACCTTTAATATAAAATGTGATATTTTTTGTGACTTTTTTTCGTTCCCCTAAGTCGCCTAATTTGGAATATTAAGAAAATTTGAAAATTAGGAATAATTGCAGCTTTAGAAAAATATATATTATTTTTTTTTCACGAAATTACTGGAATTTTGACACTCCGAAATTTTTCAAATTTGTGTGGATACACCTTTAATATAAAATGTGAAATTTTTTGCGATTTTTTTTCGTTCCCCTAAGTCGCCTAATTTGGAATATTAGGAAAATTTGAAAATTGAGAATAAATTGAGCTTTAAAAAAAATATATATTATTTTTTTTTCACGAAATTACTGGAATGTTGACACTCCGAAATTTTTCAAATTTGTGTGGATACACCTTTAATATAAAATGTGAAATTTTTTGCGATTTTTTTTCGTTCCCCTAAGTCGCCTAATTTGGAATATTAGGAAAATTTGAAAATTGAGAATAAATTGAGCTTTAAAAAAAATATATATTATTTTTTTTTCACGAAATTACTGGAATTTTGACACTCCGAAATTTTTCAAATTTGTGTGGATACACCTTTAATATAAAATTTGAAATTTTTTGTGATTTTTTTTCGTTCCCCTAAGTCGCCTAATTTGGAATTAGGGAAAATTTTAAAATTAAGAATAATTGGAGCTTTAGAAAAATATATATTATTTTTTTTCACGAAATTACTGGAATTTTGACACTCCGAAATTTTTCAAATATGTGTGGATATACCTTTAATATAAAATGTGAAATTTTTTGTAATTTTTTTTTCGTTCCCCTAAGTCGCCTAATTTGGAATATTACAAAAAATTAGAAAATTAGGAATAATAATGGGGGCTTTAACAAAATATGTATTATTTATTTTTGTATTTTATATTTTGTAGTCAATTATGTCAATAGAAATTTCAAGAAACTCCGAAATTTTTCAAATTTTTGGATATCCAAATTAGAAAACTAGAAAAAAAGAAATTTATGTAAAATTGCAACATTCCTAGGATTTCTAAAATCTTGATTTCTCGGAAATTTTAAAAACCACTTTGTATGAAATTTCAAAATTCATAGAATTCCTAGAATCTCGATTTTTCAAAAAATCACTTTGGGTCAAATTTGTAAATACGTCAATTTCCTGAAATTCTATTTTATCCAAAAATTACAAAAAATCGATTTACAAAATTCCCAAAATCCGTGGAATCCCGGTTTCTCAAGAATTCCAAAAATTAAGTCCTGTAAAATAGAAACGTTCACAGAATTCCTGGAATCTGAAAATTTTAAAATTTCAGTTTGCACCAAATTGCAAAATTCCTGAAATTCGTGCACTTCTCACAATTTCAAAATTTCAATATTTCAAAATTCGAAACAATATACTTTTGTTTCAGTATTACGCATTTGTGTAAAACTACAAGATCCATGAAATTTCGAAAATTGTCCAATACCCAAAATGTAAAATTCCAAAATGTTCAATTCGCATGGAATTCGAAAATTCATAATACTCCAGGAACCCCAACATTCAAATTAATCATTTCTATGGATTTGCAAGATTCATAAAATTCCTGGAACCCCGAAATTTCCAAAATTCTTGGACAGGTTCCCGCATTACAAAATTCGAAAATTTCCCTTTGCACCAAATTTCGAGCCTCCTAAAATTCCTGGACCTTCCAAATTTCCACAATTTTCCCACAACCAAAATATGAGTTTCGAAAGATTGAATTGGTAAAAAATCTCAAAAAATCCTAAAATTTCGGGATTTTCGAAATCTTCTAAATTCGAAATATTATTTCTTTTGTGTGAAGTTGCAAGATTCACAAACGTACTTGGAATCCCCAAAATTTCAAAACCTGAATTCCCACAAAATCCCAAAATCCAGAAATCTCTCAGAATCCAAAATTTTCCAAAACTCCAAAATTTTCCAAAACTCCAAACTTTTTCAAAACTCCAAAATTTTCCAAAACTCCAAAATTTTCCAAAGCTCCAAAATTTTCTACAAAATTCATTACCGTCCAAAAAGAAAGAAAAATCTACATTTCAAAAAGTGTCATTTTCCGTAACTCCCACTCCTTCGAACTCTATAACGCAACAAATTCTCGCCTTCCTACAGGATTACTTCTTTTCTCCAGGCTTTTATACAGAAAAGGCGTCGAATATCGCTGGAGATTGTTGGGGGTTGCACTGGAGAAATTTGCGATCGAATTTCTCCCTTAACTCCCTTCTTCCCGATTGCACTGTACCGGTAATATTTGATACAACAGCCTCTCAGGTACTTTTCCTTCTCTTCTCATCCTTGGGAAGGTCCTGTTACCAACTCTCTATCTCGCTCTCTCTCTCTCTCTCTGCTTTGCCTTGTTTTTTTAATGATATTCCTTCAAAGGTAAGGCGTTTCGCAGGTCGCAAGGCTCGTTGATGAAAAATGTATTAAATATCCCTAGAAAATATAACACACACACACACATACATACTTACATACATACACACATACATACATACATACATACATACATACATGCATACATACATACATACATACATACATACATATGTATGTATGTATGTATATATGTATATATACCACATATATATGCAGCGACTGACTTTTTTGTCGGACTCTGATCTTTTGACGTCCAGGAAAATTCCGCTTTGTGCGGAACTCCCAGTATTTTTCTTATTATTTATATTCTCCGAGGACACGCTCTCGTTACAAGCACGCAATTTGTATCCCGCTCGCGTGTTCTTAAAGGACTGCCGCCGCTTCTCCGGGTTTTCCAATTCAAAGCTCGGGATAAACGTATATATACCGAGAACCGAGAACTGTTGGGAAAACGTTATCCGGTTTTTAAGTTAATTCGAGGCTTTGCCCCGGATAAACTCTCGCAGGAGTCGCGGGATGGATTTGCGACTGCGAGAAACAGAGGAAATTCGGCGAGGAAAAGTGAGATCCAGTTGCAGCAACAGTTTCCACGAGACCCGAGAGGCACTTTCTTCATCTTCCAGCGATTTTTTCGTTCCCCATAATTGCTGCGAGGGTTTTAAACCGTGTTTGTGTGTTACTTTCTTTTTTTTCTTTTTTAAATAGGTTGTAATTAAAATTATGGGTTTTTTTTAAAAAAAAAAAGAAAAAAAAGGAAAAGATTTTCTCTCGTTCTCGTGAAAGATTTGTTTACCGTAATTTTTTTATGAGGGTACGGGTAATTGTACGGATGCGAATTTTCGCGAAATTACCTGGGATCTCGAATTTACGAAATTTTCAGAGTTTCGAGGTTTATTCGCGAAGCCGGAGAATATCGTAAATTCTCGAATAAAGAAATTGCGAAAATGTAAAATTTGAAAATTTGAAGTTGTAGAAAATTGAAAAATTCATCGAATTCCGGGAATTACGTAAAATTAGTTTATGCGAAATTGCAAAATTTATGTAAAATTACAAAATTTATGAAAAATTGCAAAATTGTAAAATTTGCAGTTGCATAAAATGGAAAAAAAAATTGAAAATTTATCGAATTCCAGGAATTACGTAAATTACGTAAAAGTAATTTATGTAAAATTGCAAAATTTATGAAAAATTGCAAAACCAAAATTGCAAAGAAAAAATTTATGAAAAATATGCCCCTCCAATGGGGGGGGGGGCATTATTTACTAATTTTTAATGTATCCATTCAAATTTTGTAAAATGTAGAATTGTAGAAACCACGTAACTTTATGCATGTGAATAAATAATTTAATTATTAAACTTTACATTTCATTTATCACATTTATTTTTATTATACTTCGAAAAACTATAATGGAAAAAAATAATATACGAAATAATGACGAAATTTCCAAGAAAATTTCAAAAATTCCATAATTAAAACTTTTCCTTTTTCAAAAAAAACTTTTAAATTAATAAACGCTACCATTTGCCTCAAAATTGCAGTTAATTATCAGCTTTCTATGCATATGCACCACTTTTCTAATAGGTGAGTTTCATTATTTTACGTCACGAACTGTGAATGTTAATTATTTTTTATAACAATTTTCATAATTTCGACGATTCCTTTTTTTTAGTGCAATACGTTGTTAGAAAAATGATTTATTAAATTCGCTATAAAAATAAGATAATAATAATGATAATTATAATAATAATAATAATAATAATAATAATAATAATAATAATAATATTGTAATAACAAGAAAATTCGAAATCTCAAAAATTCAAAAATTAATAATTTTACGAATTAAATATTACGTCAATAATTATTTTTTCTAACAATCTCCATTACTTGGAGAATAAATAATAATAATAATAATAATAATAATAATAATAATAATAATAATAATAATAATAATAATAGTAATGATAATAATAATATTGTAATAATATTATAATAACAAGAAAATCTCGAAAATTGAAAAATTAATAATTTCACGAATTAATTATTTCGATTTCAAGAATTAATTATTACGTCAATAATTATTTTTTCTAAAAATCTCCATTACTTGGACGATTCTTTTTTATCGGTCCATCCCCTCGAAGATAGCGATCGCTTTATTTCCCAGTAGTATTGCACATCGATAGCCGGACGGCTGACTTCCCATGAGCCTTTTTCGATAACTACTGGTTCTACACACGCGGTGGGGTCGCAAGTGGAAATGGGACACGTGTAGTCAGACCAGATACGCCTGGAAACTTCTTCCCTTTCGCGTATCTCCTCGACTGCTGCAGTCGAACCTGCTGCACCCACGTCCCACAAATTTTGCATCCACGGAAAATTTTCTCCCACAAAAGGGTGGAAAAGGGACAAATTAATTCCTCGAAGCACATACCTATTTTTTCAATCATGGAGCGCCTTGTGGGTCTCTGATACCCCACGCACTTTTTTTTTAAAAACTGTAATTTCGAAACCGCGCTTTCAATAAATTCGAAAAAATTCTCAGAAATTCTCGAAATATTGCAAAACCAATTTTTATAGTTCGAACGCCTCGTTAAAAATGTTGAAGCACAAAAAAAATTCCTGGAAAACAATTTTTTTCGTTTTCGAGACAGAAAAATCGTAGGAAATAACTTGAATTTTTAAATAATTTAAAAAAAAAATATTTTTCTGCAACGTTCGACATTTTTTTTAAAATGAGGGTGTAACCGAATTCACAATAAGGGTGGAAATTCGAAAGGGAGGGGGTTGGATGGCAGATATAAAAGTTCCATTTTCTTTTACGAAATTTCCTTGCCTTGAAAAAAAAAAGTTGTTTTCCACGAAATTCTTTGGTGTTTCCAAATTTTCAAAATCCGAAATATTAATTTGTGCAAAATTGCAGGATCCATAAAATTCTCAAAATTTTCAAAATTGCGTTTTCATTTTCGGGACAAAAAAATCGTAGAAGAAAAATTGAATTTTTAAATAATTTAAAAAAAAAAATTTTTCTGCAATGTTCGACATTTTTTTTTAAATGAGGGTGTAACCGACTCCACATTAAGGGTGGAAATTCGAAAGAGAGGGGGTTGGATGGCAAATATAAAAATTCCATTTTCTTTTACGATATTTCCTTGTCCTGAAAAAAAGTTGTTTTCCACGAAATTCTTTTGTGTTTCCAAATTTTCAAAATTCGAAATATTAATTTGTGCAAAATTGCAGGATCCATAAAATTCTCAAAATTTCCAAAATTGCGTTTTCATTTTCGGGACAAAAAAATCGTAGAAGAAAAATTGAATTGTTTAAATAATTTAAAAAAAAATATTTTTCTGCAACGTTCGACATTTTTTTTTTAAATGAGGGTGTAACCGACTCCACATTAAGGGTGGAAATTCGAAAGAGAGGGGGTTGGATGGCCAGAGATACAGAAACGAACACGACCCGAAGCAGAAAAGGGGATAAAGAAATTATTTCAGAAGCTTGTAAAGGAAAAATGGTGAAAGGGGAGGGGGTGGGTTTGGGGTTCGAGGGTTGGGGGTGGAATCGTTACCGTTTTAACTTCCCTTTATGTCTCGTGTTTCCATCGGAGAAAACGTAGAAATCCTGAGAATTAGGAATACGTTTCTCCCTTCCCTTCTCGCTCGTGGAATTTTCCCGGTACGAATTGCAGCGTGTAAGTGGATCGATTGTTTTGCGAATACCCACTTTCAATTGCTTTCCCGGCAAGGGGTGCATGGGGGGTAAATGGAAACTGCATTTTATGGGTTTAAGGAGATGAATCTTTCGTTGAGGAACTTCGTTTCGAGGAAATTTCCGGAAATCCCGACGCTTCGGGTTCAACGGATCGGGAAAAATCGGTAATTTATGTAGATTCGCTATTTTTCCTTGTTTGTTGTTACGTAAATTGGGGATTTTTGTGGCCTCGCTGAAATTCAGGGGAATTATTCGTGTGTGTTTATAAACTTATAGGGTGTTCGAATTTTATAAATAATTCGGGAACATAGTTTTTTTAATTTTGAAATTATGTAACATGTGGGAATTTTTATAAATTATTATTTAATCAATGAATGTAATATTTATACTATTTATCATATTTATATTATTATTATTATTATTATTATTTACCAAAAAAGGAAGCAAATTGCTGTAAAAAAAAATGGTAAATTTTTATTATATAATTTTTTTACTATTTTTATTTAAGCTGTATAATTTCATATTAAATTGGTGAAAATTGTGAAATGTTTATACTTCATGGTTTTTTTATTTTACATTTATTTTATGACTTTTTTCAAATTATGTACATTTTTTATATCATATTTTGTATATTTTTGTTTCATTATTTACATTTATTAGAATTCACGTTTATTTCGTTAATTTTTTCTATTACATAACGTATAGTTTTTCAAATTTTTTAGGTATCATAATTTTACTTTATATTTTGCAGCTTATTATTTTTAGTAAAATTCATTTGAATTAATACCGTTGAGATTTTTTTTATTGTAATTATTGTAAAATTTTATTGCAATTTTTATTCGTATTGTACAATTTTATATAGAATCGGTAAAAATTGCGAAATTATTATATTTTTTGTTTATTCTATTTTCCATTTATTTTATCTCCCCTTTACATTATTACCTTTTGCAATTAAATATATTTTTATTTCATCATTTACATTTATTTTGATTCAGAATTATTTTCTATTTTTTTTCTATCATATATATATATTTTTAAAATTTTTTAGGTACCCCAATTTTATTTTATATTTTGCAATTTATTACTTTTAGTAAAATTCACTTTACCTGATATCACCGTTTCCAAAAAATCATAATTTTACTCTAAAACATTTCCCATAATTATTTTCCCCCGGAAATTGCTCCCAATAAAAAAATCAAAAAAGCTTCTTTCGTCACTTTACCACAAGAGGGCGTTTTTCACTATCTTATGGTAAATTTCATGGGACGAAAATGGAATTTTACCGCGTTCCAGAAATTTCCATTTCACCAAAATTTCTTTTACACGAAATCACCCTAATCAAAACCCACGAACTTTTCTTTGAAACCAAAAAATTTATAACTCCGAGACAAAATTATCTAGAAACTTCAAATTTTCAGGGTCGAGGGTGGAAGTCCCTACCTTTGAAACGAGACCGACCGGAAGTGTCTGCGACGTTTCTTTCTCTCGTTAATAATTCGCAAAGTCGCATTCCCAAAGACAGGAGGAAAGAGAAAAAAAGAAGAAGAAGGAAAGAACTATTGCGATATTATTATATTTTTTGTTTATTCTATTTTCCATTTATTTTACTTCCCATCGACATCATTACCTTTTGCAATTACATATATTTTTATTTCATCATTTATATTTATTTTCATTCCAAATTATTTTGCAAATTTTTTCTATTATATGTACATTTTTTAATTTTTTTAATAAGTGTATTAATTATAAATGTATTAAAAATGGAGAATTGTCAGGATTTGAAAATTGAGCTCTGAACGAATTTGTGTATAACACAATTGATGCAGCCGGAATAGTTTCCACAGCAAAAACAACAATAATAATAATTATTGTAATACCTGCAACTATGTGGTAATTGATAACATTGTTGAAAGGACAATAATAATACCATCCTTGTTACGTATTGTTATTTTAACAAAAGGGATGTATTATTAATACAGTTTTATTATTATTATTATTATTATTATTATTATTATTATCTCATCAGTAATTCCATGAGTTGGATAATAAAAAATTTCAAAAGTTACCAAACATTATTATTCCAGCACCAATACCAATAATTATGAAAAAAAAGTACTTTTTTAACTAAATTTCCAATATTATTATTATTATTGTTACTACAATAACAATATTATTGTCGTATCATCGATACCATCCCTTCCATTAAATTGACCCTACAAAATTCCACGAATACCCAAACGTACCAAATAAATAAATAAATAAATAAATAAACAAATAAATAAGAAAAAATTCCAGGGACCCAGGTATTTTCCTTTCGCGCAAATATTTGCCTGGAGAGAGAAAGAAAAAAAAAGAAAAAAAAGAAGGTTTCTCGCTCCACGGAAAACACAACGACGTCGAGCTGTGGAACACAAAGAAATTCAATTTCGAGGGGGGAAAAAAAAAAAACGGGCGCGAAAAAAAAAATAAAAAAAAAAGAGGAAGAAGACCGGAATCCATTAGTTTCTGACAAGAGCTTGTCGAAAAAAGGAACATCTGTAACTCGACGGCGCGCGTGGATAAGGATAAGAAAATTCTGAGAACAGTCGTTTTGACAGTTATGGAAGAGACGCGGAGGAAAACTCGGAAACTTCTCGCAACCCCCGGTTGCTGGAAAACTCACTGCCCCGTTAAACTCAATTTTTCCGCAACCCGAGTGAAAACTGGAAACCCGGATGAACCGTCAAATTTTCCCAGCCGAGAGACGACGTCACGCGTTTCACGGCTCCCAGCCGGCAGGGGGCGTTCGGGAAAAATAGGGGATGAAAGTGCAAGACCTCCCTCCCTTTTGTCTCTCGAGAGCTACTTTTGGGAGACTTCAAGCTCGCCTTCCTTCCTTCCAAGTCACGAACCTTCAACGGCAATTAATTGGAAGAGGGGGGAGGGGGGGGGTGTAATAAATATGTTAATGAAAAAAAAAGGGGGGGAGGGAAAAAAATAAAAATCCGGGGGTACTCGAGGCGCAGAGGCTCTCAATGAAAATCGCAATTACCTCCCCTGGATCCCTTTTGATTTTTTTTTTCTCCTCCCGAGGAGAACCACCACCGCCGTAATCTTATAGACGGAAACACTCGAGATGTTATATCAGAAATTTACGAGTGGTTTCCAGCGGGAACCGGGGCGGAAATGCAATTTAATATCCACTCGGTTTTTCGAAATTAACGTCGGAAGTCCGTCTTGATGCAATTACTACCCCCTTAGGGATTCGCTAATTGGGTGAAAAAATGCCCCCCCCCCCCCCAACCCCCAATTTTTTGGATGAAAAGTCGGGACGTGACGCAAATTTTGAAAATTTTGGGGATTTTCGAATTCCCAAGGAATTTCGACGCGTCGGTAATTTTTTATTTGGGATATTTTGTGTTGGACGTTTAGTATTTTTTATGGTGGGAATTTGATATATTTTATGTCCCCCAAAGGAATTTTGACACGTAGGGGAATTTTTTGGATTTTTTTATGTTGGAGATTTAATATTTTTTATGGGTGGAAATTGAAAATTTTAGGTTGTCCCATAAGTTTCTTCCGCGCCACGCTATGCATCACCTCAAGTCGGAGAGGAAGAAACTTATGGGACACAACCTAATTGTTTTTGTTGGGAATTTAATTTATCATATTTTTAAGTCAAATATTTATTTAATAAATTATTTATACTTTCTGGTAAAATCTGTAAATTATTTATGCCACTTTCATAGATTGTTTAATGAATTTTTTTTTTTTTTTTAACTGGTTTATTATGCCCTGGAATCCATGGGGCAATGTACAGATATACAGTAGAAGTAAAATAATAGTAAATGAATTAAGTATAATAGAGAGAAACATAATAATAATAACAATAATAACAATAAAATTTAGATTAGCACTAAATAGAATTTAGTGCAGTACAGAAAAATTGTACGAATTGTTTATTAACTTTGTACACCGTTTTGTTAATTATTTGAACTGATAGAAATTCTATTTATTATTTTGTGAATTTAATAATTTACATAATATATTTGGTATCTAAATTACATAAAAAAATGAAAAAATAAATGTTTATTAAATTTAACACGTTGTCAAAATAATCAATTGCACTTTTTGAACAATTCTGAGCATTTTTAATAAAATTAATACACTATTAAAACAATTAGTTGCACTTTTAAAAATCCTGTATATTTTTTAGTAAATTTAATAAACTGTTTAATAATTTTCACAAGTTTCGTAGAAAATTAGATAAATTGTTTAAAAATCACTGGCACTCATTATTACACTTTTTTTATATTATTTATTACATTCGTTCCAGTAGTTTACAAATTTGATATATTTTATTTTTAAAAAATCAGAAGGAAAAAAAATAATTAATATTCGTATCATACCACACTGCCGATAATAATCAACTTCAACGTTGCAAAAACGTAAAAAGAAATATAAAAAAAAGCACCAACATTCTCGAAAAAAAAAGGAAAAAAAGAAAACTTTTGAATTTTTCACCCACATTTTTCCTTCAAAAATCACACTTTCAACCGGAAAGTATCACACCCCTTAGCTTTTGTCCCATTTCAAGTCTCTAGGTCTGACCTACAAGTCTCCTCGTTTCATCCTCACTAAACACCAATGGAAAAAAGAAAAGAAGAAAATTGAGACCAGTCACGATTAGAAAAGTTTTACCTCACTGTTAAACAGATCGTATGTGAAAAAAATCTGGATTCCTTTTTTTTTTATAGTATATATATGTACCCCAGTGACCTATTTACCTAAATAATAACAATAATATTAAATAATAGTAATAATAATAATAATATAGTAGTTATAATAATAATAATGATAGTAATATTAATAATAATAATAATAATAATAATAATAATAATAATAATAATAATAATAATAATAATAATAATAATAATAAAAACAGCAAAAACACCGATATTAATAATAATAATTACAATTCTAATTGTAATCAATTGAAATCCAGGATTTTCAATAAATACATTCACAAAAATCAATTTTTCTCGAAGGAATTTTCCAATTTCCAATATTTCAGAATTTTCAAAAACAAATTGTATTTTCTGCAGAAATTTATGAAAACCAACCCTCAAATTTCCTCAACACTTAAATTTTTTTATCCCTTTTTTTATTATAACTAGAATTGTAATTATTATTAATATCGGTGCTTTTTATTATTATTAGTATCATCATTATCATTATCATTATCATTATTATTATTATTATTATTATTATTATTATTATTATTATTATTATTATTATTATTATTATTATTATTATTATTGCCAGAGCTGTTATTTTTGTTATTCTTAAAATTCTTAATATTGTCTCCATTATTATTATTATTGTTATTATTATACAAAATATTATTAAAAATTCAAAAAAAAATACCATTTTTTGTATTATCACCATAATCGTTATAAATAAATATCGATATAATTTTCGCCGTTATTATTATATTTTCACCGTATCCTTAAAACTCCTGTCATTAATCCACGTATTTTACAAATAAATTATCAATAATTTTCAAAAAATCAAATATTCTCCGATACGCGGAGGAAAATTCGTAACAATAATAATAACAACAACATTCGAAATTACCTCGATCCGCCACGAAATTCACATACTTCTTCGGTACATCCAAACTGTGCGTTGCGTAACCGTCAAAAAATTTCGGATACGTCGGAACTTTTTTTTTTCTTAAATTTCTTTTTTTCCTTCGTCGTCACATAACGCTTCAGAAGAGACACCACTTTCCCTTGACAACAACAACAACAACAACAACAAGAACAACAACAGCAACAACAACAGCAACCGACGCCTCGGAGCTTAAAAAAACAAAAAAAAAGTTTCGAAAAAAAAAATTCAAAATTTCTCTTCCTCGCGCGACACCCGAAAAAATTCCACGCGAATTTTCCGGCAAAAGCTCGAAATTGGAACAAACCAAACGTCTCGCGACCTTGAGTCCCGTGTGCGTGCGTGTGTGTACGTACACGGAACAAAGGAAAATAAGAGAGAAAAGAAATGAAAACGATTTCACCGTTATTTTCACGACGTTGAAATCGATGTTGCGTGAGCCGAGCGCCGGGGTTGCGTGTAAGAAAAAAAAAAAAGAAAAAGGAAAAGCTCCGTCGAGTTCGAAAACACAGTAAACTTGCCGGAGACGGAGGAAAAGTAGTACAACCGTACGGTGTTATCCAAGTAGAAAATGCACGTGGTACCGCGGCGTGCGCCAACGGTAGACTGGCGTTTGCCTACCCGTCTGACTCCAAACTGACTCTCCCTACTGCCCGAGCTTTCAGCCTTTCTCTCCGGCGATTGTATGCTTGATACCTACAGTGGATTGTGCCTGTACATTTTTTCGCCATCGATAAGCTCTAACTGGCCCGATTTTACTCCCGGTGTGTTCTTGCCCTTTCTTTTTTTTTTTAGTTCCTTCTTTTTCTTTCTTTCCGTTTTTGGGAGCGCACTTTGCGAATTTTTAACGAGAGAAAGAAACGTCGCAGACACTTCCGGTCGGTCTCGTTTGAAAGGTAGGGACTTCCACCCTCGACCCTGAAAATTTGAAGTTTCTGGATAATTTTCTTTCGGAGTTATAAATTTTTTGGTTTCAAAGAAAAGTTCGTGGGTTTTGAGTAGGGTGATTTCGTGTAAAAGAAATTTTGGTGAAACGGAAATTTCTGGAACGCGGTCAAATTCCATTTTCGTCCCATGGAATTTACCATAAGATAGTGAAAAACGCCCTCTTGTGGTAAAGTGACGAAAGAAGCTTTTTTGATTTTTTTATTGGGAGAAATTTCCGGGGGAAAATAATTATGGGAAATTTTTTAGAGTAAAATTATGATTTTTTGGAAACGGTGATATCGGGTAAAGTGAATTTTACTAAATATAATAAATTGCAAAATATAAAATAAAATTGGGGTACCTAAAAAATGAAAAAAAAATATATATGTGATAGAAAAAAAATAGAAAATAATTCTGAATCAAAATAAATATAAATGATGAAATAAAAATATATTTAATTGCAAAAGGTAATAATGTAAAGGGGAAATAAAATAAATGGAAAACAGAATAAACAAAAAATATAATAATTTCGCAATTTTTACAGATTCTATATAAAATTGTACAGGATAAATAAAAATTGCAATAAAATTTTACAATAATTACAATAAAAAAAAACCTCAGCGGGATTAATTGAATTAGATTTTACTAAAAATAATAAATTGCAAAATATAAAATGAAATTGGGGTACCTAAACAATTTAAAAAAATATATATACATAATAGAAATAAAATAGAAAATAACTCTGAATGAAAATAAATATAAATGATGAAATAAAAATATATTTTATTGCAAAGGGTAATAATATAAAGGGGAAATAAAATAAATGGAAAACAGAATAAACAAAAAATATAATAATTTCGCAATTTTTACCGATTCTATATAAAATTGTACAGGATAAATAAAAATTGCGATAAAATTTTACAATGATTACAATAAAAAAAAACCTCAGCGGCATTAATTGAAATAAATTTTACTAAAAATAATAGATTGCAAAATATAAAATAAAATTAGGATACCTAAAAAATTTGAAAAAAAAAATATATATGTAATAAATAAAAAATTAACAAAATAAATGTGAATTCAAATAAACGTAAAATATGAATTAAAAAAATACAAAATCGGAGTAAATAAAAATATAAATGTGTAATAAAATAAATAATACCTACCTAATTAAATAGAAAATGTACACAATTTGAAAAAAAAATCATAAATTTGAAAAAAAGTGTCATAAAATAAATGTAAAATTAAAAAACCACAAAGTATAAAAATCTCACAATTTTCACCAATTTAATACGAAATTATGGAACGTAAAAAAAAAATAATAAAAGAAGTGTTTATGAAAAATACGACGAAATAAAAATTCCTGTAACACTAAAATTGACTTTCCGCGGTACCTTAATATGGTAAAAAAAAATGACCGTTTTTCATCCCACGCGTCATCGAAACGCGCGAAATTTCTTTTTCTACGTCGTAAAAGTGACTCTGCGACGGCAAAACGCGCGTTCTCGCCTCTTTGGCGTGCCCGTGCACGCGCGTAAGGGCGCGTAAGACAAATATTTTCGTATGAATGCGTAAGTACCGGTGTTACACGCGTCGAGATTACATACATTACGCCGGGGCATTAGCAAATGGGGCAGAAGAAACACGAAGTCGAAGTATGTGTGTGTCAGTGCGCGGCATTGAAATTGTCCTAACAGAAAATGCATATTTCATGGAGTTGCATGCAAATTAAATGCACTACGACGTACGACTTCAGCCCTCGCATGTGCTCGACGAACGTTTGCTTGCGCCGTTGCAACGCCACCGGGAAGAAAAAAAAAAAGCTGTGTGTGTGTAAAAAAAAAAGCCGTGCTTCGCGTTCGCGTACCCGCACCTGCACCTGTAACCGCGCCTGTGACACGAGTTTCAATCGCGTGTAGGTACTCGCGATCCCTCGGATAAGTGCGCCGTGACTGAAGCACGGATGCGGCCACTACTGCATTACGTGCAAGAGTCGAGCCGCTTCCTCTGGAAAATTTACCGCCGCTCCCGAAAGCATTTTTTTCTTCCGGCTGGAAAGTGCATTTCTCGACACGTTGTTGCTCGCGTTCACGGAGAGAATGCAATTTTAATGGGATTTCACGGGGGACGCAATTTCTTAATTGATATTCGATCTTTTTAATTTTGGTGTCCCTGAAATAAATGTATAATAAAAAAAAACGCAACATTTTCCAATTTTCACCGATTCGATAAGAAATTTTCGTATATAATGAAAAATTTAAATAAAAATAAAAAAAAATAAAAATTATTAAGGGGTTAGGCCTTTTTTGGGAATTTTTTTTTTTTTTGGACAAACCATAAAATAAATCGCAGTTACGAGAAAGGGTGTTTATTGTACGTATCGTAACAAAAATTGCATAAATAATAATAAATAAACAAAGATTGAAATACAAATTTAAAAAACAAAAAACACGCGTACCAACGAAACGTAGCTTCCGCTTCCACTTCTCCGTGACTCCGGTGGTTCCCTCCGCGAATGCGGTCGGTACGGGAACCCACCCGACGACGATTGCAGTTGTCGCGTACAGGAGAATCCGTGGACGTGAAGGAGTCTTGGGATTCGCAGCAATTAATTTTATTGATGCGAAGCATCTCGAGCATGCGGTGATAATAACAAGTGGGTAAACGTTACGGAGTGGATATACGTGTATATATATGTATATATATGTATATACGTATATATGAAAATATATATGTATATACATATATATGGGTTCACCTATAATTTCACACGTTTGCGGCTCTTATCTAAACTTCCCACGGCTCGGGAGGTTTACTCAAAAATTTCTGCTAGTTTCAGCACAAGTTCATATTTACCTTGGCGTAAATTCGACTTGTACGTGCACCCAGCGGCACATTCTGAAATCACTGTCGACCGGAAGGAAAAGGGTTCAATAATAATAATAATAATAATAATAATAACAATGGCAACGACAACTACAATAACAATTAAGATGATAATAACAATCATAATGATAATGATGGTGATAATGATAATAATTTTAATCATAATAATGATAATGACAATTATAATTATAATGATGATAATAGTAATAATAATAATAATAATAATAATAATAATAATAATAATAATAATGATAGCGATTATGATGCTGATAATGATAATAATACTAATAATACCGATAATGATAATGATAACAATAATACTTATTACTATTATTATTGTTGTTAATTAATTACTATGAACGTTATTTTATTTTTCACTAATACACTAGAATCATCATTATTTGTTAATGTTATTATTATTATCTCTTAATTATAATATTGCTGTCGTTGCTGTTGCTGCTGTTGTTGTTCTTCTTCTTCTTGTTCTTGTTCTTGTTCTTGACGTCGTCGTCGTCGTCATCGTCGTCATTATTGCTGTTGTCGTTGTCGTTGTTGTTGTTGTTGATGTCGCTGTCGCTGTTGTTCTTGTTTTCGTTGTCGTCGTCGTCATCGTCGTCATTATTGCTGTTGTCGTTGTTGTTATTGTCGTTGTTGTTGTTGTCGTTGTCGTTGTCGTTGCTGTCGTTGTCGTTGCTGTCGTTGTCGTTGCTGTCGTTGTCGTTGCTGTCGTTGTCGTTGTAGTTGCTGTTGCGGTTGCTGTTGCTGTTGCTGTTGCTGTTGCTGTTGATGTTGCTGTTGATGTTGCTGTTGCTGTTGATGTTGTTGCTGCTGCTGCTGTTGTTGTTGCTTTTGTTGTTGTTATATTGCAATAAATTCCCAAAAATTTGAAGAAAAAAAATCCCCAAAAAAATAAAAATAAAAAAATTCCCAAATGGTTTCCAAGAAAAAAAGCACCGTGATCCCTCGAAACGGACCAACGAAAATTGATAATTGCCGGCGTAAATTTCGCAGTAATAGCCGGGGAAAGGAAATTTTCCGGTGATTGCGCCAACAATAACAGGGGCGTGGAAAAATCGCCGCGATATTTCCCGCGCGTGCAAATAAAGTCCCCCTAAATTACGGTCATTAGAAGACACCGGGGGTGGCGTCGCCTCGCCTCGCCTCGCCTCGCTTCGCGTCGCGACGCCGGCAACATGTTTCATATCTCCAGTCCCCAAGTTCGCCTTCGCCCGGCGGAACTTCTTACCCCATTATCTCTCACAACCTTGAAGCGAAAAGCTCGCATACACGTCGCGTCTCGGCTCCGCTCCCGCATCCCTCGTCTGCTCTGTACGTGGATGTTTCCGGCTGTATACACCCGCGATTCGTGCAAAAGTACGTAATTCCTAACACGACACGGCAGAGATATCAGAGATATCACGAACCGCGGGAATATCGAATTCGGAGCTTTTTCCCTGTTTCTCGTCGTCTCCCAGACGTCGAATACGCTCGCTTGCGTTGTACGTCACGTGCCCGGCTCGTAGTATGCCATTCCACGCGAGTCTGTCTATTTGTATTCGTAGTCGTCGTTGTCAAAAAAAAGAAAAGAAAAAAAATGGAAATGGAGGAAAAAAAGAGAAATTCAAATCGAGGGAAACGATTTCGAAATCCCAAATCGGTTGATACGATCACCGGAAAATTCCCCATTTCGAGAAAGAAAAAAAAGGGAATTTTTTTTATAAATATTCGAGAAAGCGTATATCAGGGTGTCCCATAAGTTTTTTCCGCGCCACGCCATGTATGACTTCCAGCCGGAAAGGAAGAAACTTATGGGACACCCGAATATTTTTATAAATATTCGAGAAAGCGTATATCAGGGTGTCCCATAAGTTTTTTCCGCGCCACGCCATGTATGACTTCCAGCCGGAAAGGAAGAAACTTATGGGACACCCGAATATTTTTATAAATATTCGAGAAAGCGTATATCAGGGTGTCCCATAAGTTTTTTCCGCGCCACGCCGTGTATGACTTCCAGCCGGAAAGGAAGGAACTTATGGGACACCCGAATATTTTTATAAATATTCGAGAAAGCATATATCAGGGTGTCCCAAAAGTTTTTTCCGCGCCACGCCATGTATGACTTCCAGCCGGAAAGGAAGAAACTTATGGGACACCCGAATATTTTTATAAATATTCGAGAAAGCATATATATTAGGGTGTCCCAAAAGTTTTTTCCGCGCCACGCCATGTATGACTTCCAGCCGCAAAGGAAGAAACTTATGGGACGCCCGAATATTTTTATAAATATTCGAGAAGATAATTATTAATTTAGTGTGTAATTAAACAATTATCGGAAAAAGTAGTAATTTAGGGACAATAAAAATGGAAAATTGAAGAAAAAAAAAGAAAATGGCGGAAAAAAGAGAAATTCAAATCGAGGGAAACGATTTCGAAATCCCAAATCGGTTGATTCGATCACCGGAAAATTCCCCATTTCGAGAGAGAGGAATAAAAAGGGAATTTGTCATTTTTTGTTTTTGTTTTTTTGCAGGAAAATTTAATTTAGTAATTTTTAGGGAAACGATTTTTTTTATAAATATTTGAGATGGTACATATTTTTATAAATATTCGAGAAAGTAATTGATAATTTAGTGTGTAATTAAAAAATTATCGGGAAAAGTAGTGATTTAGGGGCAATAAAAATGAAAAAATTACCAAAAAAATGGTAACTTACAATTAGAAAAGCAATCAGAAATATTCGGAAAAGTAATTAGTAATTAGTCATTTCATATTCAATATTTAATAACAGTAGAGCCCAATTAGTAATCAAGCAAGGATTCAACAATAATTAATTAAAAATTGCAGATCCCAGTTGGTAATTAAAAAAGGATTGCATAATTAATGATCCAAAAATAATAAATCTTAATTAGTAATTAATAAAGGTTTTTTTTCATTAATAATAATATCAACAAAGTAAATAAATCCAATGAAGACAAAAAATTGATTTCGCTAAAAATTATGGTATTAATACATAATGTGTATTACTATTATTGGTAATAAATTAGTAATAATAATAGGTCATAATATTTAAGGCTGGTAATATTACCATTAAAAATGTTATTATTATTATTATTATTATTATTATTATTATTATTATTATTATTAATATTATTATTATTATTATTATTATTATTATTATTATTATTACTATTATTATTATTATTATTATTATCATCATCATCATCGTAACTGCATGATAAATTCTACCAACCCCCTTCCACTTTCGTCGACGTAGGATATTTCCATCGTATCGGAAAAATTAACAACCCTCATCTGGCAGGGATAATTATAATAATGATCGTAACGACGACGAGGGTGGGTGGGGGGAGGGGTTGGGGGGGGGGGGATAAAAAATGTTCGCAGTGGTCAGTAATGAAAATTAGGAGCGTCCGGAGAAGAGACGAAAATTCCCTCGCGATACGGGGACTACTGCATATAATTTCCGACTAATTTGTTGGCTGGATATTGAATGGACGCTGCGGTGAATGACCAGATAAAATGGGGGAAGACGTAGGTATAATGTCTCTGTAGAGGGAACACTTTTATTCGCATTCCACGAGGAGATAATTGCGATCGATTTTAATTAAATACGAAACTATTTTGCACCCTTCCCCCCCTCAATCCCCCCCCCGGAAAATGAGAGACAAAATCGAAATTTCGCGGATCGGGAGCCGATTCCCGCGATGTTGTGACCGGGAATTCCAGAAATTCCAGGAAAAACCGAAAATCGTTCGGGCGACAGCGATTTACGAGAAAGAAAATTAAGACAAGAATAAATTTGAATTTGTATTATTTGTTCTTCGAGTTACTAATTATTTCCTACAATATTTCTTATTTTTTCAGACGAATCACTAATTTTCCTGTAATTTTTCATTTTGTTTTTATGTGTTACAAATTTTTCGGACATTCCTGATTTATCCTCAAATTTATTATACCACTTTTTTAAATAATTTTGATACTGTTACTAAATTATTAGTGCAATACATTTCTCGGATACCTATAATTCTTTTCTCGAGTTACTAATTTTTTATAATTTTTACTTTTTTCTTTAATTACCACTTCCCGGATATTTTTTATTCCTTTATAAAATTATTAACCACTTTTTGCAATTATTCTAATTTTTTCCCTTTAATTACTAATTTCCCTGTAATTTTTACTTTTCCCCTAAATTACCAATTTTTAAATACTTTTTTTATTTTTTTACAAAATTAACAATTACTTCCTCGAATATTTCCAATTTTTTCCCTAAATTACTAATTTTCCTGTAATTTTTACTTTCCCCCTAAATTACCAATTTTTAAATATTTTTTTTATTTTTTTATTTTTTCACAAAACTAACAATTACTTTCTCGAATATTTCTGATTTTTTTCCTAAATTACTAATTTCCAGACATTTTTCATTCCTACACTGAACTACTAATTTCCTTGTAATTTTTACTTTTTCCCTAAATTACTATTTTCTCACAATCAGATATTTTTGAATCTTCTCCAAATTTCCATTTTCCCTCCAATTTTTACCTTTTCCCTAACTCACTAATTTCCATATATTTTTCAATCTTCCACCAAATTAATAATTCCTTTTTTCGAATATTTCCAATTTTTCCCTCAAGTCACTAATTTTCTTTAACCCTTAATGGTCACACGTTCTAAAAATAACGTATTGGTCACACGGGGTCAGAACGACCCCAGCCATGTTTAAACAATTACCACGTTGCCAATATCATTCCGAGCGACTCATAAAAATTCAGGATATTGGTTTGATTCTTTTAGAATGAGAACATCATCGCAAAAAAGTTTTATCAAATTTTCAAAATGGCGAAAAAAAATCAGGAAGGAGGCAATTCGTAAAAAATACCATTTTTTACTAAAAAAATCGTAACTCTGGCAATTTTTCATATTTTTTCATAAAATTTTAGGGTGATATTCTTGAGATATCGGAGTGTATAAACAAAAATAACTTCAAAGTGGGCGCTTCAAAAAAGGTATTTATTTTGACATTCGAAGAGGGTTTTCCCGACGTTAATCTTATCTTACAAAGGAAATCCCAAAGCACTGTTAGAAGGAAGGCTGGACCAATCGGGCGCCAATAATTTATAGTAATTCTAGTTAAAGTTTCGGTTGGGGTCATTTTGACCCCGGGTGACCATTAGGGGTTAAATTCCCACTCTTTCCTTAAATTTCTATTACATTTCCTCCAAAATTCCAGAAAATTTCCCCAAATTACCATTTTCCCGGATAATCCCGATTCCGATTTATTAATCACCTCCCCCCACGATCCCCATTTTTCCCACCCTCAATTTTTCCTTATTAAAAATTACCCCCAAAAAAAAAAAGAAAAATGATAATTTACTAATAGTGACGCGGTAAAAACTACCAATTCGTAATTCCCACGTACACAGACGCCCCTACCGGCGTTAATTTCCACTCCACCGAATGACAAATTTCCGTTTCACTGAAACGAAAATAATGCGAGTTGAAAAAAAAAAGAAGAAAAATCTTTAAAAAGCTTACAGTCGTTGAAAAGTACTTAAATGTTCGCTTTTATTATTTCCACAAAAATATTCAGACTCGTCACGTCCGCCGGTGACATCAGATTTAGCAGAATCTGCTGTTAAGTTTCATCCCCCTCTTTTTTTTTTCTTTTTTTATCTTCCTTTCCATTTTTCCTACCCTCCCACTTTCGCGATATTTTTCTTTTTTGCCTCACTTTTTTTTCTCTTTTTTCTTTTTGCAAATGTTCCCGTGAAAACAATTCAGTTGAAGCGCTAAAAAGAATAATTCGTAAAAAAAAAAAAAAAAAATCACTCAAAGTCAACATTACGTTAAATCCGAGCAGGAAATGTGTCCCTCGATGGGGATAACGAGGAAGCGGTGGGCGAATTGTACATGCGATGCTGAAAAAAAAACTGTATTTCTCCTGATTTCCCTCCGGGAGATTTTCGCGTATCAAGCTTAATAACAATAATAATGATGCTCGTTCGGATACGCTCGCTCGGCTAATTTCCCGTTTTTCGAATCCGCGGAATTTCATTGAAAAGTCAAACGACAATATCTTGCGAATTATCGTCATTCGCATTATTACGATTTTGATAATTGCCTAATCGCACTTTTTTTATACAGGCTGGGTGGGAAGTCGCGTACCACGGGTCGGGGAAGCGAAGTCCCGATGACAATTGAATGGGTCACCTCAAAAACATTGGAAGGTACAAATTGCAAATTGTCCGAAAACCCCCGGAAATGAAAAAAATGATCCGGTGGATTTTTTAAACAATTTTTTTTTAAATGGATGGATTTTTTAAAAAATGGATACATTTTTTTTTAATCCATCGGGTTGTTTTTTTATTTTCATTTTCGGGGTTTTTTGAACAATTCGCAATTTGTATTTTACTACGTTTTTGAGGTGACCCATTCAATTGTTGTAAATTTCATTTTTTTTTTAGAATTTTAATCGGGAAGCTACTGATTATTTTTGAAAAAAGGGGGGGGATTTATTCGTTATTTTTTATATGGTAGATTAATAATTTATTTTTTAAATTCCGATGATAATTGTTGTAAATTTAATTTTTTTTTTAATTTTAATTGAGAAGCTACTGATCATTTTTTAAAAAGGGGGGGGGATATATTCGTTATTTTTTATATGGTAGATTAATAATTAATTTTTAAAATTCCGATGATAATTGTTGTAAATTTAATTTTTTTTTGGAATTTTAATTGGGAAGCTACTGATTATTTTTGAAAAAATGGGGGGAGGAGGGAATATATTCGTTATCTTTTTATATGGTAAATTAATAATTAATATTAAAAATTCCGATGATAATTGTTGTAAATTTAATTTTTTTGGGGAATTTTAGTTGGGAAGCTACTGATAATTTTGAAAAAAAGGGGGGAGGGGGGAATATATCCGTTATTTTTTTATATGGTAGATTAATAATTAATTTTTAAAATTCCGATGATAATTGTTGTAAATTTAATTTTTTTTTTGGAATTTTAATTGGGAAGCTATTGATAATTTTTTTTAAAAAAGGGGGGGAGGAGTGTATTCGTTATTTTTTAAATGGTAAGTTTTAGTAAATTAATTTTAAAAATGAAAAAAGGAACGTTAAGATTGTTTTTATGAAAAATTAATTGGATGAAATTAATATCAATTAAAGATTACAAGATTGATTTTAATTAATTTATGAATAAATAGAATTTTTTGAATTTTTGATTTTTTGTGACTTATCTGGGAAATTAGAAATTTAAGAAAAATTCAGAAATATCCGAAAGTTTTTAAATTTTTCCGAAATTACTGCTTTCTCAAATAATTCCTATAATTTTACTATAAATTACAATAATTCGGATTTTTTTGCATTTTATTTGTTCATTTAATTTTGTTTATTCTCAGGGAAATAGCAAATTCAGGGAAAAAGTAGAAATTACAGTGAAATTGGTAGTTTGAAAAATAGTAATTTGGAGACAGTATCTAAAATATTCAAAAAATAATAAAGTAATATAAAAAAATCACAGAAAATTAGTAATTAGTAATTTAGGGAAAAACTAAAAATTGCAAGGTAATTAGTAATTAGAAAGAAAAATAGGTAACTCGATTAATCGTGAAATATAATTAGTAAGTAATTAGTAAATGAATATAATTAGTATTCGGAAATAAATAAAATACAAAATTAGTAATTATCCCCCCCCCCCCCGTGGATTAAATATCGCACGAAATTCCTCCCCTTCGATATTTCTAAGGGAGGGGTAGGGGAGGGGAAATTGGTAGTTTAAAAAATAGTAATTTAGAGGCAGTATTTGAAATATTCGAAAAATAATAAAATAAAATCACATAAAATTAGTAATTAGTAATTTAGGGAAAAACTAAAAATTGCAAGGTAATTAGTAATTAGAAGAAAAAATAGGTAACTAATAAACTAAAATAGGCAATTAATCGTGAAATATAATTAGTAAAAAAATTAGTAAATTAATATAATTGGCGTTAGGAAATAAATAAAATAAAAAATTAGTAACTATTTCCTCCCCTTCGATTTTTCCAGGGGAGGGGTTAAATATCCGCCAATTACAAACACATTTTCTTGGGGGGAAGGGGGTTAAATATACACACAATGACGTTGAAAAAAAAAACGGTACCTACCACAAATTACCGCGAGCTTGAAAGTCGGTAAAATTCCAAATAAATTACGCGGGTGCGCCCGTCCGGGGGGGTAAGTTTGAAACGAGCGAAATTCATGGCCTCGTTTCCTCCCTGCGTAAATAAAAATAAAGAATCTCAGAAAAATTAGCATAATTCTGTAATAATTCCCCGGTAATTAAGGGATTGAGAAAGGCAGAAGGAAGTGCACAGTGTGGAAGTAGAAATCTTTGTGTTACATTAATTACAACTTTCGTATGCAGTTCTGCTGACTATTCAAAAAAAAAAAGAAAAAAAAAGAAAAAAAAGGAAAAAATGGGAAAGGGTTGAAAGCCTGCACGTACACGCACCCTCGTGTGGTATCGGTGGCGCTCGCGTATCGGTATTAGCGCCGGTATCGGTGTTAGCGTCTCGGTGCCGGCACCAACACCAGCACCGGCACCACCGGCACCAACACTAATGCCTCGTATTAGTATACAGCAGGGGTAGTGGTTACAAGATCTGACTTTCAGATGTGCGAGTTCGCGGAGTAAACGCTTTAGTGGGGTTAAACCAACCCCCTCTCGTAAATTACACGACTTGATACATTGCCGCGTGGTCGGTCTAACTGAGCTCCGCATACACTTTAGGTCTTGATATCCTTTGTAACGTGTATATCTGGCGCATCTTGCGCGAGTGCACGTACGGGGTGCATATGTAAACATTTTACAATTCGTTTTCATTTAAATAAATGCTACCCGTGGGGTGGGGGGGGGGGGGGGGTGCTGCGGCTTTTCTTTTTTTTTCTTTTTTTTTTGGAGCCGATTGCGAGAAAAATGGGGTCCAGGGATTTGTTTTTTCTCTCCGGGAACGCGAGCGTGGTCCTTGCGACCAAGGGTTGATAGTATACCTTCGCCGCAAGGGGTGGTTTTGATTGTATCCGATTACGGGGTGGGTATGGAAATGTCGGACTCGAGATGAAGTCCTTGCAACCCTCGTCGCGAAGGGTTGCGACTTTGAAATTATTTCCTTGGATCGTTTTCGAGTGATTGGTGGTGTGTCACGTCAGGAGTGACTGGAGGATTTTCGGAAGAATGGCGTTGTCACGTCTCCGGTGACAAGGAGGGTTGCGATACCCGCGAAAGAGGTTTATGAAATTCATGCAATGAAATCGACGCTGAACGCTTCGGGGGATGATGTCCGAATTAGAATTTTGTTTTTTGTTTTTTGAAAGGGGGTAGTTTTTCATTTTTAGTTTTATATTATTATTATTATTATTATTATTATTATCATTATTATTATTATTATTATTATTTATTTTTATTCAATAAATTTTATATTGAATATTATTATTTTTTGATAATTAGAAAATTGGACGAATAAAGAAAAAGTAAAAATTTAAGGTAAAAATAATTATTGTTATTAATTATGTTCTTGTAAATGTAAATGTTTTAATTATTATTGTTATTAGTAATTTATTACATGTATAATTTTTGTTACTATTGTGTTTTTATTATTATTGTTGTTGTTGTTGTTGTTGCTGTTGCTGTTGTTGTTGTTGTTGTTGTTGTTGTTGCTGTTGCTGTTGCTGTTGCTGTTGCTGTTGCTGTTGCTGCTGCTGCTGTTGTTGCTGTTGCTGTTGCTGTTGCTGTTGCTGTTGCTGTTGCTGTTGCTGTTGCTGTTGTTGTTGTTGTTGTTGTTGTTGTTGTTGTTGTTGTTGTTGTTGTTGTTGTTGTATTCTTTTAATACCAGCTGCTTGGTAAAATTTGCCAATCCCATATTATTTTCCTGCCAAACGATTTTATTAAACAATTATTGCGGTCGAATTTGTATGAATTAATTGTTAATAATTTTATACCATTTAATTATATGATAAATTACGAAGTGTGATATTCAAAACGGAAATTAGCCCCCGAAAAGAAACACCCGAATCAGTATTTATTTATTGTAGAAGATTAAACGTTATATATTAACTATTATTAACCCAATAACAATCATAATAATCCCACCGTTGGCGTAATTTAATAAAACCGTACACCTTCGCCTGAATTGTGTCAATAATTGATACCATAACGATAAATTATCGAACCATAGGAAATTAATAAAATTGAATTCTTATAAAATTAAAAATAATGACGCAATAAATAAACAATGGTTAGGCAGATTAATTAAAAAAACCATTGTAAAATTGAGATATCATTTTTTAAACAATCTATTATTATTTATAATATATATATATAAAAATTGATTAACTTTTTTTTTATAATCCTCCAAATTACGAATGCACCAAATTTTGGAAAACAAAAAATGCATCTCGAAGTGCAACGTGAGCCATAATACGAGGTTTTGGGAAAAGGACAGAGGACCTTTGCGTCGAGTGCATGGTGTCAATGCAACGCTAACGTTACGATTCCATTGGCTCGTTGCTGGTGCATCTGTTGCACCGAATTACCGCGATGCATCGTCGTGCGTATACGAATACATCGCATTAATGCTATTTTCATAATTAATGCCAACGGTGGTGTAAGGGCATGACTGCTTCCATGCGATGCATCTACCGGAATGCAGCGATGCAGCTGCGTTAATGCGATACAACTGATGCACTGCATTAATCCCAATTTAATAATTAGCATCAACACCGAGGTAACGATTTCACTGAGTTCATGCGGTGCAGTTGCACCAATGCAACGCAAACGAATTGCATCGTTTCATATGCAGCTGCATTGATACAACTGCACCGATGCAACTGCATTCGTGACGTTAATCCTACCTTAGTAATTAATTCCAACGATAATTCAATGCCCTGGCAAATTTCATGCAACAGATGCACTTGCATCGATGCATTACATCGTTTTATATGCAACTGCATTGATGCAACTGCATACGTGACGTCAATATCAATTTAGCAATTATTTCTTACAATAATTCAATGCTCTGGAAAATTTCCTGCAACGATTGTACTTCGCTGCACCGATGCAGTTGCATCAATGCTACGCAAACGAATTGCATCGTTTTATATGCAGCTGCATTGATACAACTGCACCGATGCAACTGCATTCGTGACGTAAATACTACCTTAGTAATTAATTCCAACGATAATTCAATGCCCTGGCAAATTTCATGCAACAGATGCACTTGCATCGATGCATTACATCGTTTTATATGCAACTGCATTGATGCAACTGCATAGGTGACTTCAATATTGATTCAGCAATTAATTCTTATAATAATTCAACGCTCCGGCAAATTTCATGCTACGATTGTACTTCACTGCACCGATGCAGTTGCACCAATGCAACGCAAACGAATTGCATCGTTTCATATGCAGCTGCATTGATACAACTGCACCAATGCAACTGCATTCGTGACATTAATCCCAGTTTAGTAATTAATTCCAAAGATAATTCAATGCCCTGGCAAATTTCATGCAACAGATGCACTTCGTTGCATCGTTTTATATGCAACTGCATTGATGCAACTGCATAGGTGACGTCAATATCGATTCAGCAATTATTTCTTATAATAATTCAACGCTCCGGCAAATTTTATGCAACGATTGTACTTCAACTGCACCGATGCAGTTGCACCAACGCAATGCAACTGAATCGCACAGTTTTATATACAATTGCATTCTCGTCAGGGTGATCCACGATATATACCTATACATATTCAACGTAATTGACATCTTAATAATGCAACGTAACGCTCCGGCGGATTTTACAGCGATGCATCCATAACCGCGTTGCATTCGTGCAAGGAAGTTGATGCAATTTAACCGATGCATCGCGTTAATTCCGTTTTAATAAATAATCCGCCGTAACAATAACGCGACGATTCCGCGTGGTTTCGCGCCGTGCAACTGATGCAATCACGTTATGCAACGCACCCGCGATGCATTTGATTAACGGGATTGCATCGTTTCATATGCAGCTGCAATAATGCGATTGCCAGGGTATGCGACGTTAATGCAATTTTTTACAATTAGTTCTATCTAGTAACGCAAGCACCCCCCGGTAGCTCATTGTCGTGCGTCAGTTGCAGTCGGATTGGTGCCAGCGATGCAGTTCGAATTATTGTTGTTACAAAAAATAATTGTGTTTTTTTTTGTTTCTTTACTTTGTTCGCAAGTACTTTTATTATACAATTTTGTTTAAAAATATTATTATTATTATTATTTCTTTGTATATTATTATTCTTTAATTATATTTGTTTATTGAAAATTATCGAATTTCAATTAATAAAAATTATTTTTTTGATTAAATTAATTATAATTATTATTTGAATATTATTAATTAGTAATATTGTTTCTTCTATTGTTGTTGTTGATGCTGCTGCTGCTGCTGCTGCTGCTGCTGCTGTTGTTGTTGTTGTTGTTGTTGTTGTTGTTGCTGCTGCTGTTGCTGTTGCTGTTGCTGTTGCTGTTACTGTTGTTGCTGTTGCTGTTGCTGTTGCTGTTGCTGTTGCTGTTGCTGTTGCTGTTGCTGGTGTTGTTGTTGTTGTTGTTGCTGCTGTTGTTGTTGTTATTATTTTTGTTGTTGTTGTTGTTGTTATCGTTGTTGTTATTGTTGTTGTTGTGATTATTATTGTTATTGTTGTTCTGATTATTATTATTATTGTTATTGTTGTTGTGATTATTATTATTATTATTATTATTATTATTATTATTATTATTATTAAAAATACATATATGACGTCTTTCCTCGTATGATAAATTCTCAATCGGTGCAATCTTTTCCCGGGTACTCGATTTTACTGCAGCTACTACTGCTGCTCCTATTGTTATTGGAAAAAGCCAGAAAGAGGGTAGAAGTTAGGGGTTGGGGGTTGATAGGCTAGGTAAAGTCACCCGAAGTGATTTCAAGCCATTTTACCTTATCAAAGATAGAAATAGTCGATTTCCCAGGCACTGGGAAAGGGGTGATTCAAGGGGGTGTAAAAAGTGCCTCGAAAAAATACCCCTCAAAAAAAAGGAACTGGTTATTAGCACGGGGGTTGCATTCTCTCTGTATTTGGCGTGAGGGTAAATATTTCAGGACGTCGGAAACGGAACGTCGTTCCGTTCTGTTTTTCCAACCCCCCGGGGCTGCGGAAGCGAAAATTGTCGTGACGTTTCACGCGTATCGTTTTCACTTGTGTTTCTTTTCACCTTTCCACCCCCGGGGGGAGTTTTTTCTTCCGAAGGGGCGCGAAAGGCCTTTCCGGAGGAAAAATCAACAGATCGCGGGGTTTCGGATGCCGGGAACTGGGAGAATTTAATTTATTTTCGTGCAATCGAGTAAGTGCCGGGAAACTCCTGGAAAGTGCATTCGTGACCTTGAGGATCGTCGCCAGCGCCACCAAACTACGGTTGGGCGGGAAAACATTTGAATTCGAATGACTTTTGAACGAAACAAATGGTTTTCGTCAAAAAATTGGAATAAAATCATTTATTTTTGAAAATTCCAATTTGGAACCGGAACTATTATTAAATTTCACGGTTCCAATGTTTCTGTATTTTTTTTTATTTATTTTTTTTGGTTGCATATTAAAATTCTTAATTTACATGAACCAGAACAAAATTTGAACAGTGGTAATGGGAATTAAAATTCGTAATTTCATGGAAATTACGATTTTTAATAAAAAATTACGAAAATTACGAAAAAAATTTGAAAAGTGGTAATTTCCAAAATAAAAAAAATCGTGACTTAAATTTCGAAAGAACCGGAATTAAAATTCTTAATTTACACAAACCGGAACAAAATTTTAACAGCGGAAATTAGAATCAAAATTCGCAATTTGGAGGAACTGGAAATAGTATATTACACTACAAGGGCAGAAAGTTTGAGATTCGTGCACTGCGCGAGATGATGCCCGAGGCGAAGCCGAGGGCATCATCTCGCGCAGTTCAAGGCTCTAAAACTTTCTGCCCGTGTGGTGTATACTATTTTTCTTTATATCCGGTCGAAAGTGCGTTTATTAATGAATTATCATTAAAAGTATGAAGGTAACTGTGTTTTAAGTGACAGTCAATTGCGCGGCCATGTAAAACTTTCGTTCCTCGCTGTAGCGCCTCTGAGGGGATAACTCGAAGCTTTTATTTTTTCTCTATCTCTGTCTTACCAAGTGATGCATATATATTTGCGATGCCTGCCCGGCATTTGCAGCACGAGCGAAGCGAGTGCTGCTGGCCGGCGGCAGGCATCGCAACATACGCAAAAATCAAGTTTAAATTTATGGATTAAAATTTAATTAATCTTTTTTCAGGTCGAAACTGATTTTATTCATAAATTTTTTTATGTTAAGATATAATAATGTTATTTATTAATTTTTAATTGCAATTGAATTATTTTTTAAAAAATTAATATCCTAATTCAAATAAAATTTATTATTATTATTTTATTTGATTATTTATTCATTTAATGGCTCCTGATTTTCATTCAATTAAAATTCCTAAAATTAAGATGGTTATAAATATTAAAAAAGTTAAGTTACATCAAAATTTGTTTGATGATGAAATTAAATTAATTATTGGTAATATAAGGGCAATTTCAATATCATGTTTTGTTTGTGTGTATCGCGCAGTCGTGTAGTGCAAACCCCTTGAATTTTTCGCTCCTGGTATAACAAAAGACGCGCACGCGGATCTATCAATGTACAAATCTGAGGCTTTCGACGTCGAAATCGATGCAGGAAGAACGCACTTTCGACTAGGGTATAAAGAAAAAAAAATTTGAAAGGTGGCAATTACCAAAATAAAAAAAATCGTGACTTAAATTTCGAAAAAACTCGGAATCAAAATTCTTAATTTACACGAAGGGGAACAAAATTTGAACAGCGGAAATTAAAATCAAAATTCGCAATTTGGAGGAACAAGAAAAAAAAAATTCGAAAAGTGGCAATGTAGAAAATAAAAAAAGAAATCGTTACTTAAACTTCGAAGGAACTGGAATGAAAATTCGTAATTTACAAGAACCTGAACCGGAAACGGAACAACCCTTACGGTCGGGGGTTCCCCTGTCTGATCGCGACTAAACAAATTGTGTTTAAAACAGTAATCCGGAAAATTGGAATATACTTACGGGAACAGTCGAGATGGTGGAAAGAGAGGGTGGAATGACGAGGGGGGAGGGGGGGTGGGGGGTGGAAACGAAGAAATTTCCATCTCGACGATTCAATTTCTCGACAAACGCCGGAGTGGCGTTGACTTGTATAATAGCTCTTGGGGTGAAGAGAAAGGAGGGAAAAAATAGTAGCTCACTATTTTTCCTTTTTTTTTCTTTTTCATTCCTCCTGGTTTTTTTTTGTTTTTTTTTTTCGAGGGAGGGTGTTTTCAAGCGAACCACCGTCGCCGGTATACGGCCACCGCGAGCGAATCAGTAGCTTAAACCTGTAAAAACGACACTTTCAGGCGCCTGTTACCATTTACCAAAGGTGAATTAAGAAATCCATTTCCAAAGAAATTGATTTCCATTCTCGCGTATAATCGAACCTTTATTTGGAGGGAATCGACGTAATACCACTACCGGCAGCAGCTTTCGTTTTTGTTCCTCCTTTCTCGTCCCTCTCATATCGAGTTCCCGCGAGGAAAATAATAATAACTACCCTCCCCTTTCGGGATGACGAGAATTTGTTATTCGTGTTATTATAATTTTCGGTGGGAATTTATCAAAATTAATTGCAATGTTTTTTTTTTTTGTTTCAAAAAAATATAGGGTACTAATAATCATAATAATAATAACAACAACAACAAGAATATCGACATCGACAACGACAACAATAACAATGATAATAATAATAATATTAACAACAACAATTGAAATAAAATCGTATTAATAAAAAAAAAGTAACATTCATGGTACTTAATAATCACGATAACGATAATGACAACAACAAGGACAATATCGACAATAATAACAACAATGAAAATAATAATGATAAAAACAACAACAATGAGGGAAAAAACGGGTATAAATAATCTTAGGGTGTCCCATAAGTTTTTTCCGCGCCACGCTATGCACGACCTCGAGCCGGAAGGAAAGAAACTTATGGGACACCCTAATACGTCGGTAATAATTAGAATTATGGTAACAACAATAACGACAACGAAAACAACAACAATAATAATAATAATAATAATAATAATAATAATAATAATAATAATAATAATAATGTTAACAACAACGGAAATAAAATCGTATCAATAAATAATATAATATTCGTGGTAATTAGTAACCATAATAATAACAATAATGACAACAACAAGGACTAAATCAACAACAACAACAACAACAATAAGGGAAAAAAAGGGTATAAATATTAGGGTGTCCCATAAGTTTTTTCCGCGCCACGCTATGTACGACCTCGAGCCGGAAGGGAAGAAACTTATGGGACACCCTAATAAATAAAATTACTTTCGTGGTAATTAATAAACATAATAATAAAAATAATAGAAATAATAATAATAATAATAATAATAATAATAATAATAATAATAACAACGCCAGTAACGGAAAATACTGTGACAATAGAAGCAGCGAGAAAAAAAAGGGATAACGACGACAATAAAAATATCGGCAATAATAAATGCAACAATAATAAATTGCATCGACGTCGTTGCAGTAAACGTCGAAGTTGCACTCCGCTTTCCGAGGGTAGGTAGGTATAGCGCAACCCCGAAAGCAGAATCGGAAACGGGTTATACTTGACGGCAATAACTACCAGGAAAATTATGTTGTAATCCATTCATTCGGAAAAGTTCATTTATGAAAGGTAAAGAAAGAGAGAGAGAGAGAGAGACAAAAAGGAGGGTGAAAAAGAAAAAAAGGGATGGAGAATATTGCAATTGCTTTCGCATGAAATCTACATGTTCATTTGATCCATGACTCTTCCTCGACATACAGAATGGATATAAAAGAGGGTTGGTTTTGCATATATATATATATATATATACATATATACATATATACATATATACGTATACGCGTAGACTGCTAACACTCTGAAAAACATCAATGGGAGGGTGAATGGATGGAGTAAAAGCGTAAGCGGGGGTGGAAAGGGGTTGAAAAAAAAAAAAACACGTAAAGGTTCGGTTTTATACATGCGAGCCAGTTTATATCACGCATCATTGATAAATCCCGAGGGATTCACGGGGCATTTATATTCCGATGGATAAAAATAACCCCCAGCAGTCTAACGTCATTTGTATATTTTTCCAACACACACATAAGCACTCACACACACGCACACACACCCACACGCACGCACACACACAAAAGCGCGCGCGCGCGCACACACACACACACACACGGCGGCGTAAACACACAACCCCTAACCACTTCGTCTCTCCTCCTTCAAATTTTTTTTTTTCCACCCCTTTCGCTCTCGTACTTGTCGTCGAGACACGTCTGGCTTAAGAGTCGGGTAATATTCACACGGGACTTTTACGCGACCGTAGACTCTCGTCGGGGTATTTCAGGAAAATTCTTCAATTCCACGAATATCGTGGAGGGTTTCTTTTTTCCAGCAAATTAGGGGTTCGCGAGGAAAAGGCTCCCGGGGTTCACGAGGAATCTCGTGAATCCCGGGTCGAGTCGAGTCCCCGCCTGTGCTCGAGTACACGCGGATATATTTTTATGCATTTTCTTGATATATTTGAAAAAAAAAAAATTGTCGTTCAAAAATGAACCTCCTGAAGTTTCAATTTTCCAATGGAAATTCCGAGTTTCGAATTTTCAATTTTCCAATGGAAATTCCGAGTTTCGAATTTTCAATTTTCCAATGGAAATTCCGAGTTTCGAAATTGCAATTTTCCAATGGAAATTCCGAGTTTCGAATTTTCAATTTTCCAATGAATATTCCGAGTTTCGAATTTTCAATTTTCCAATGGAAATTCCGAGTTTCGAATTTTCAATTTTCCAATAAAAATTCCGAGTTTCGAATTTTCAATTTTCCAATCAAAATTCCGAGTTTCAGTATTTTTCTGTGGAAGAAAAAAATAATGAAACTTCAAAATTTCGACTTCAAGGGAAAGTTTCGGAATTCTCGTGAAAAATGACCCTTTCGAAGTTTCAATTTTCCGATAAGAATTTCAATTTTCCGTATTTTTGTATAAAACAAGAAGCAAAAATGAAATATTTTCAAACGTAGGATTTTTTAAATTGTATTTTACAAAAATCAATTACAGAATTTCAGTTTCAAAATTCCAGTGCGTGGAAAACTCACAAAACCTTTTGAAATTTCAATTCTTAGATTAAAATTTCAAGTTTCAGTATTTTTTTATAAAAAAACAGCAGCAAAAATGACATATTTTCGAAGGTAGAATTTTGCAAATTATATTTTCCAAAAAATAAATTTCAGAATTTCAATTTCGAAATTCCATCGCACGGATAATTCGCGGAACCTTTCGAATTTTCAATTTTCCAATGAAAATTCCAAGTTTCAGTGTTTTCGTGTGGTAGAAAATATCAAATGAAATATTTTGAAACGTAGGATATTTTTAATTATATTTTACCACATCAAATTTCAGAATTTCGACTTCCATGGGAAATTTGAAAATTCTATTGAGCGAAAACATTCACAGAAATTCTCATGAAAAATTACCCTTTCGAAGTTTGAATTTTCCAATGAAAATTCCAAGTTTCAGTATTTTTATATAAAAAAAAAGAAACAAAAATGAAATATTTTCGAAGGTAGAATTTTGCAAATTATATTTTACAAAAAATAAATTTCAGAATTTCAATTTCGAAATTCCATCGCACGGATAATTCGCGGAACCTTTCGAATTTTCAATTTTTCTAATGAAAATTCCAAGTTTCAGTGTTTTCGCGTGGAAGAAAAAATCAAATGAAATATTTTGAAACGTAGGATATTTTTAATTACATTTTACCACATCAAATTTCAGAATTTCGACTTCCATGGGGAATTTGAAAATTCTATTGAGTGGAAACATTCACAGAAATTCTCGTGAAAAATTACCCTTACCCAATTAACCAAATAATCCCCAAAAAATATTTACCTCTATATTTAATTTCAAAAAATTCTTTTTCCAATTGCCACGAAATTTCATTTATTCCGGGGGAAAGCGGCATTTTTCAAAAATCACCGGTTTTAATGAGAATTCACTTTTCGAAAAATAGGAAAAAAAAATAGGAAAGCAGAGTTTCGAGAAAAGGGGATTTAAAAAGTGCACTTTCGCTCCGTTTCCTTAATTTCCAATTTTCACTTTAACGAGAAATTTGGGGAAAATCGAAAAGACTTTTTACGACACGTAGTTGCCATTTTATGCTTTAAAAGCTCGTTAAAAAAAAATGCTTTAAAGCCGTAATATCCGCTGAAAGATTTCCAGCTCTGAGTTTTAATAAAAATTGCTCTCCCATGGTAGATCATAGGGAGGAAAAAAAAAAAGGAAGAGGACGGAATAATGCGACAACATTTTGCTGCGCCAATTGAGCTTTTTTACGAGATCCCCTTTTAATAGATTGTTGGAATAAGAGCAGTTCCCGATCCTCTCTCTCTCTCTCTCACTTTTTTTTTCGCGAGCTTTCCTTTCAAAGGAATCGTCCACGATGGGTTGGGGTGAGTCTCCCAACTTTTTATGACAATTTTATTCAGTTAACGTATGTCAAGGTTACGAGCAATCGCACCCCATGTGACCGAAACTAAGGGTTGAGGCAAAAAAGAAAATCTGCATCGCTTTTTTTTCTCCTTAAATTTTGATAATTTCAATTTATTAATTTTATTAATTTATTTATTAATTTATTTATTAATTTTAAATTTTGAAATTACCCTCTCCGGTTTGCAATTTTTGTGGTTTTTGGAATTCGATTTTTCCATTTTCTCGGTAAATATTGGTAATTTTTTAATTTTTGGAACCCGGGGAAAAAATTAATAACAAGAATTTTGAAAATTGGGAAGCAATTTTCTATGGAAGCAAAATATTTCGGAAATTTCGATTTAAAAGGAAATTTCGAAATGTTTTTTTCTGGGGACAATTCGTAAGTCCTTGGGGAAAATTTTTCACGATTTAGAATTTTCGAGGTTTCAAGCTTCCAGTGAAAATTGAAAATTTGAATATTTTGATATTTAAAAAAGCACGCAAAAATGAGATATCTCGTGAAATGGAATTTTTTTTTTCGTATCTTATTTCGTAGAAGAAAATTTGGAATTTCGATTTTCAAAGGAACTTTCAATATTGTGTTTGGGTAAAATCGCGGAACGTTTTGGAAATTTTTTCGTGATTTCAATTTTCCGGTAAAAATTAGAAATTTTTATTATTTCTATATAAAAACGAAGTAAAATCACATATTTTGGAACGTAGATTTTTTTTATTTTGTTTCACAAAAGCAAATTTCGGAATTTCTATTTCAAGGGGAAATTTCAAAATTCTATTGAGGAAAAAAATCATGGAACCTCTCGAAATTTCAATTTTCCAATGAAAAATGTCAAATTTCGGTATTTTTAAATCGAAGGAAAACTAAAAACCAAATATTTCAAAACAACGAATTTTTTAAATTACTTTTCACAAAAGCAATTTTCGGAATTTCCATTTTTTTTTAGAAAAAAAATTCGAAATTGAATCCGGAAGAAAATTCGCATTTCGAAATTTCTCGCTTTTCATTACCGTTCACTCTAAAACCGTAGATTAAAAATGAGAATGTGTTAAAAAAAAAAATCACAGAATCTCTGGAAAATCTGGCCCCATCCCCCAAAAAAATTGCTGCGCCAATGTTTCTATTCTATCGGAATCAAGGGAAATAAACGGGAATATTGAATTTTTCCTGAAAATTGGATATTTACTAAAAAAAAAAAATCTCTCCGAAAACGTCCATTCAGGCTCGGACAGTTTTCTAAGAACGTTCGTAGAGAAATCAGCGTTCGTTTGTCGGTCCATTCACCCTGTGGATTCGCGCCTTCTTTTTTTTCCCCATAGATGCAACTTTATATCAGAAAAAAAAAAAAAATTCCCAAACGTGGCTGCACACCATAGCATTATTATAGTGGCACTGGTGGTAGTATCAGGGGTGGTAGTGGTGGTGGTGGTGGTAATAACTGCAGCAGGGGTAGTAGTAGAAAAGAGCCTGCCAATACTACTATAAGCATCCTTTCCCATTTCTCGGGAATTGAATTTTTATACGTTCCCTCTCGGGAATTCTCCGCTGCCTGATATCCAACGATACGTCAGAAAAGGTGTCAAGCCTACAGCAAAGCTACGATCGACGTCCCATACAATTTCCATAATCGCTTTCTTCCCCGTGATAATACCTGGGAAATCAATAGTAAAAAAAAAGAGGAAAATCGGGATTGTCTCAATTCGAGATTTTCAGAAACCGCGGGATAAAAAAAAATTCTCGTTGAACATCAACCCCCCCGAAGTTTCAATTTTCCAATGGAAATTCCAAGTTTCAGTATTTTTGTGCGGAAGAAAAAAATAATGAAACTTCAAAATTTCGACTTCAAGGGAAAGTTTCGGAATTCTCGTGAAAAATGACCCTTTCGAAATTTCAATTTTCCGATAAGAATTTCAAATTTCCGTATTTTTGTATAAAACAAGAAGCAAAAGTGAAATATTTTGAAACGTAGGATTTTTTAGATTGTATTTTACGAAAAATAAATTTCAGAATTTCAATTTCGAAATTCCAGTGCACGGATAAATCACGGAACCTTTCGGATTTTCAATTTTCCAATGAAAATTCCGAGTTTCGAATTTTCAATTTTCGAATGGAAATTCCGAGTTTCGAATTTTCCATTTTCCAATGGAAATTCCGAGTTTCGAATTTTCAATTTTCCAATGGAAATTCCGAGTTTCGAATTTTCAATTTTCCAATGGAAATTCCAAGTTTCAATATTTTTGTGCGGAAGAAAAAAATAATGAAACTTCAAAATTTCGACTTCAAGGGAAAGTTTCGGAATTCTCGTGAAAAATGAACCTTTCGAAATTTCAATTTTCCGATAAGAATTTCAAATTTCCGTATTTTTGTATAAAACAAGAAGCAAAAGTGAAATATTTTGAAACGTAGGATTTTTTAAATTGTATTTTACGAAAAATAAATTTCAGAATTTCAATTTCGAAATTCCAGTGCACGGATAAATCATGGAACCTTTCGAATTTTCAATTTTCCAATGAAAATTCCGAGTTTCGAATTTTCAATTTTCGAATGGAAATTCCGAGTTTCGAATTTTCCATTTTCCAATGGAAATTCCGAGTTTCGAATTTTCAATTTTCCAATGAAAATTCCGAGTTTTGAATTTTCAATTTTCCAATGGAAATTCCAAGTTTCAGTATTTTTGTGTGGAAGAAAAAAATAATGAAACTTCAAAATTTCGACTTTAAGGGAAAGTTTCGAAATTCTCGTGAAAAATGACCCTTTCGAAATTTCAATTTTCCGATTAAAATTTCAAATTTCGGTATTTTTTTATAAAAAAACAGCAAGAAAAATTAAATATTTTCGAAGGTAAAATTTTGTAAATTATATTTTGCAAAAAATAAATTTCAGAATATCATTTTCGAAATTCCATCGCAGGGATAATTCACGGAACCTTTCGAATTTTCAATTTTCCAATGAAAATTCCAAGTTTCGGTAATTTCGTGTGGAAGAAAAAATCAAAACGAATATTTTGAAACGTAGGATATTTTTAATTATATTTTACCAAATCAAATTTCAGAATTTCGACTTCAATGGGAAATTTCAAAATTCAATTGCCAGGAAACGTTCACAGAAATTCTCGTGAAAAATTATCCTTTCGAAATTTCAATTTTCCGACGAAAACTTCAAATTTCAGTATTTTTATATAAAAGAAGAATGTAAAAATCAGATATTTGCAAACACACAATTTTTGAAATTATATTTTACAAAAATAAATTTCGGAATTTTGAATTTCAAAAGGAAATTCTAACTTTAGTCCAGAAGAAAATTCGTGCGTTTCCATTTCTCGTTAAAAATTCAAAGTTTTAATATTTTTGTGTGTAAAAAAAAAAGGAAACTCAGATATTTTGAGGCGTGGAGCATTTTTTAACTACATTTTGTAAAAGCAAATTTCCGAATTTCGACTTCAAAGGGAAATTTGAAAATTCTGTTGCGGGAAAAAATCGCAGAACCTTTCCCAATTTCAATTTTCCAAATTTCAATTTTATTGAAAAAATAAATAACTTTTCACTTTTTTAAAAATAAGTTTCCACGATTTTCAAAAATCGTGACAAATTTCAATTCGGATAAAAAAAAATACATTTTTTGACTTACGTTTTTTTTAAATTTTCATTTGAAGAATTTTGTACCTTCGGAATTATTATTATTATTATTATTATTAATATTATTATCATCGTCATCGTCATCGTCATCGTCATCGTCATCGTCATCATCATTATTATTATTATTATATCTCGGTCCTTCTGTAATTCGAATTTTCTTCTGAAGCTTTGAAAAAGTAAAATAGCAAAAAAAGTAAAAAAACAATGATAAAAAAAAAGAGAAAAAGAAATTTCAATATACAAATTTGATTTCCCCGGAAATGGAAGTTTGTTTGAGAAGAAACAGCTTTAATAGTATTTGTAAGTAAACTGTCCTGTGGCGATATCAATATTTTGTACGTAGTCGTGGTGGTTTTTAGTCGTAAAAAGAAAAAAAAAGGAATACCGATACGTGACGTCACAGAAGGAAAAAGAAAAATTTAATTTCCTATTTTTTTTTTTTCGTTTATGGAAATTTACTCCCATCGAAAGAGAAAAATTAATTACGTTTTTGAGAGAAAATCGGATTTTTGGAAATTTCGAAATCCAGTCGATTTCGAATTTGATGTATTACTTTTGTGGAGAAATATTTTTGGTTTTCGGAATTTCCGAAATGTTCGTGAAAAATTTGATGATTAATTGGTTCGGGTCAGAATTGCAAAAAATGCATTATTTTGAATAATGAATTTTTGATTTAATTAACAGTTAAATTGAAAATATTCAATTGAAAAATATTTGAATTAATAATTTTGTTGAAAATGCATCAAAATAATTGCCTCAATTAATAATTGTTTGTTCAATGAATAATTAAAAAAAATTCAATCAATGCGTTATTTAAAAAATTGCAAATTTTTACGGTTTAATTTTGCATTTTTAATCAATTAACAATTTGAAAAAAATTAAATTGATGCTTTTTTTGAAAAATATATAAACGAAAAAATTTAATAAATGCATTTTTGAAAAAAAATAATTAATTAATACTACTTCAATTATGAATTTTTAAAAAATTATAATTTATAATTAGATTATAATTATAAATTATAATATATAATTTATAATTGGATTATAATTATAAATTATAATTTATAATTAGATTATAATTATAAATTATAATTTATAATCAGATTATAATTATAAATTATAATTTATAATTAGATTATAATTATAAATTTTATTTAAAATGAACAATGAAAAATTTTCAATTTGAATAATTTGCAAACCTGTGTTACGTACCCGTAACTTTAGCAAAGATCTCGCATTAAATTTATTTAAGTAAAAATATGATGACCTCTCGACAATTTTTTTTCTTTCCTCCTCGAGAAACCATAACAATGAAATATATAGTCCCTTTCCTTTTTGTGGAATAAACAAATTGCGAATGACTAATGCATGTAATTGATCTCGATATTCTCTCTCCTGCGAAACTTGAACCTTTAAACTCATAAACAATGTAACTTCGAATCGTTACTTGGCAAAAATGCATAGCCAACAAAATTTCCCACCAAAGGGATTTCAATTTTGGCTTATCAGCACTAAGAACGAAACCCCCATCCCATAAACCAGACCCAATGAGAAATTCAAAGGAATAATTCGTCCAATGAAAAACGATGGACAGTTTGGAGAGGAGTAGCTAATTATGATTAAGAATAATCCGATGTGGAAGACAGAAAACGAACTCTGAACAACAGTTAGTTTTTCGGATCGCTCAAGATCACTCGCGGAGTTCTTAGCATCCTTCGTGATGACTCCATGACGAGTCTGGATCACTCGACCAGTTGATCCAGACTCGTTCATTCATTTTACTTGATTTGTAAAAGTGACCTCGGTATTTTATATTTTAATTTGTAGAAATATAGTTTTTTGTATTCGAAAACCAAACAGTCGAGTATATTATTTCTACTCCCACAACCTTCATCGCACCATCTTCGCGGTTCGCGATAAGCCAGGCCCCGATGAGCTACCCGCCGGGATCCTTCTGTTAGGATCAAGAACACCCCAGCATCCCCGACTTCGAAAGCTAAGCGACATTTTGCCCATTCATAAATTAATTTCAATTCCAATTTCAATTCTGATTTCTATTTCAATTTCTATTTCAGGTTCAATTCCTAATTCTACTTCTATTTCCACTTGTAATTCTATTTCAATTTCCATTTCCTAATTTAAATTCAAGTTCTATTTCAGGGTCAATTATAATTCCATTTTTGTTTCCTTTTTTCTAAGTCTATTCCGATTTCCGTATCTATTTATGTTTCTAGTGGACGAACAAGATCATCTAATTCGTCCATTAACATTCTATTTTTCTATTTCTACTTCCTGTGAACAACCAAGACCATCTGAGTTGTTCACCCTTTATTTCTATTCTTCTATTTCTATTCTTGTGAACAACCAAGACCATCTAAGTTGTTCACCCTTCACTTCTACCACCCCTTTCTGTTTCTAGTGGACGAACAAGACCATCTAATTCGTCCATTAGCAGTCTATTTTTCTATTTCTATTCCCGGTGAACAACCAACACCATCTAAGTTGTTCACCCTTCATTTCTATTTTTCTATTTCTATTCCCTGCGAACAACCAAGACCATCTAAGTTGTTCACCCTTCACTTCTACCACCCCTTTCTGTTTCTAGTGGACGAACAAGACCATCTAATTCGTCCATTAGCAGTCTATTTTTCTATTTCTATTCCCGGTGAACAACCAACACCATCTAAGTTGTTCATCTTCTATTCCTTTTCCTATTTCCATTTCCAGTTCCACTTCCAGTTCTATTTCCAGTTCTATTTCCAGTTCTATTTCCAGTTCTACTTCCAGTTTTACTCCCAGTTCTATTTCCAGTTCTACTTCCAGTTTTGCTTCCAGATCTATTTCCAGTTCTATTTCCAGTACTATTTCCAGTTCTATTTCCAGTTCTATTTCCAGTTCCACTTCCAGTTCCATTTCCAGTTCTACTTCCAGTTCTATTTACAGTTCTATTTCCAGTACTATTTCCAGTTCTACTTCCAGATCTATTTCCAGTTCTATTTCCAGTTCTATTTCCAGATCTATTTCCAGTTCTATTTCCAGTTCTATTTCCAGTTCCACTTCCAGTTCTATTTCCAGTTCTATTTCCAATTCTATTTCCAGTTCTACTTCCAGTTCTATTTCCAGTTATGCTTCGAGATCTATTTCCAGTTCTATTTCCAGTACTATTTCCAGTTCCACTTCCAGTTCTACTTCCAGTTTTATTTCCAGTTCTATTTCCAGTTCTATTTCCAGTTCTATTTCCAGATCTATTTCCAGTTTTATTTCCAGTACTATTTCCAGTTCTATTTCCAGTTCCACTTCCAGTTCTATTTGCAGTTCTATTTCCAGTTCCACTTCCAGTTCTACTTCCAGTTCTATTTCCAGTCCTATTTCCAGTTCTATTTCCAGTTCTATTTCCAGTTCCATTTCCAGTTCCACTTCCAGTTCTACTTCCAGTTCTATTTCCAGTCCTATTTCCAGTTCTATCTCCAGTTCCATTTCCAGTTCTACTTCCAGTTCTATTTCCAGTTCTATTTCCAGTTCTACTTCCAGTTCTATTTCCAGTTCTATTTCCAGTTCTACTTCCAGTTCTATTTCCAGTTCTATTTCCAGATTTATTTCCAGTACTATTTCCAGTTCTATTTCCAGTTCCACTTCCAGTTCTATTTGCAGTTCTATTTCCAGTTCTATTTCCAGTTCTATTTCCAGTTCCACTTCCAGTTCTACTTCCAGTTCTATTTCCAGTCCTATTTCCAGTTCTATTTCCAGTTCTACTTCCAGATCTATTTCCAGTTCTACTTCCAGTTCTATTTCCAGTTATATTTCCAGTTCTATTTCCAGTACTACTTCCAGTTCTATTTCCAGTTCTATTTCCAGTACTACTTCCAGTTCTATTTCGAGTCCTATTTCCAGTTTCATTTCCAGTCCTATTTCCAAGTTTTATTCGAAGTTCTACCTCCATTTCTATTTCTATTCCTATTCCCGAGTAAACAGATAGGAACCTCCGGTTTGTTACTTTATTTATTAAAATTGGGCATATTTTAAGGATCACTTGGGTCCCAGAGAAGATTACATTATCCTAGATCATTTGAATCTTAATGTGTACAAACGTTACCGTTCAAGGAACATGTAAATATACATATATCTCTAAACCCCAACCAGTCGCATGATTCCAACAATTTCCTATCCCTGAATCGATATTTTCGTAACGATTCAAAAATGGAAAGTAAGTCTTGAGTTGCTCTCGAACCACAATTCGATACCCCAACTTTAGACGTAACACCTGGTTCAGGTTTTTTTTTAAATTATTTTTGTAGTAACTTTCATATAAAAATGTTTTTTTTTTCCGTCCATTTTTCCCCAGAAACAGGACGTTTCGAGCGCATGGAGGTTGCATAGGCTGCCTGCTTGCAGGAGGACCATCCGAGAGAGTTCTCTCTGCAGCTCTGCAGCAGTGAATTATCAGACTGTATCCGTTTTGCTCGAAGGAAGACGTACGATCGGCCTTCGAGAATTGCTTGACGGCTTAATGTTGGGCAATACAAGTATATATGGACCCACATATATACACGCGAAGTGACAGATGACATCTCATCTCATTCGTTGGCCCAAAAGACCCGGGATCCAAAACCTGACCCTTTTCTGGAAATCTCGAAAAAATCAAATAATTAATTATCCTGTAACGGAATTTATTCATTTCTCATTTTATTTTTCTTATTTTTAGAATCATCTTGATCCCCCGTCGCGATGGACGTGTATACACGTCCGTGATAAATTTTCAAAATTGCTTATTTGCAGTAACAGCGAATTTAATTAAATGCAGATTGGGAAAAATTCGAAGAATTTCAAGGGGGTCAATAATAGGGGCATGGCAGATATTGATTTATTTTTTTTTTGATGAAAAAGAATATAAGGTAATTCCCGGTTTACAAAAAAAAAGAAAAAGAAAATCATACCGTGGAATTATTTTTTTTTTTTAATAAATGTATCGTTTGTCAATAATTAGGTCAAAATATTTCCAGGTGGTTTGTAAACTTCTGTATTGATTTATAATTATTGAAACTCAAATATAGAAGTTACACGTCGATACCTGTTTGTCGAATTACACGTTATTATTATAATTATTGTTATTTACTCGCTTTTCTGGAAAAATGAGAATATTGTTCAGGAAAGAAAAAAAAAATTGTATTTTTAAAAATATCAAAGTGAGAATCGAGGTCGAACTGCGGGGTCAGTAATTGGGGCACAGCTGATATCAATTCTCTTTTTTTTTTGCAGTAAAAGAGTATAAGATTTACAACAACAAAAAAATAACAGAATTATCTTGTACATAATTTTTCTTTATTAGAGTCACAATTTGTTATTAATTGGGTCAATATATTTCCAGGTTGTTTATCAACTTCGGTATTGATTTATAATTATTGAAAATCAAATATCGAAGTTCCATATCGAAACCTGTTTGTCAAATTACAGCTCAATTATTAATTTGAATTATTCACATTTGTTCGTTCTTTTTGAAAAATGAAAATATTGTAAAAAAATATTATGTTTTTTTTTTGGAAAATATTATAAATATCAAAAAAGGAAAAATAAAAAAATTGCGAACATTTATTAAACTTTTGGTATAAAAAGTACCATCGCGTTAAAGTAAAAGAAAAAACAACTAAAAATTGATGCAGAATTTTGATTTTTTTTATCGAGTCTTGCAATTTTATCAATTTTTATTAAATTTTCAATCGAGTCCCAAAATGCAATTAAAAATTCCACAATGATTTTTAATAATTTTCGAATCGAGTCTTGCAATTTTATCAATTTTTATTACATTTTCAATCGAATCCGAAAATACAATCAAAAATTCCACAATAATTTTCAACAATTTTTCTATCGAGTCTTGCGAAATTTATCAATTTTTATTCATTTTTAATCGAATCCCAAAATGTAATTAAAAATTCCACAATAATTTTCAATAATTTTTTAATCGAATCTTGCAATTTTATCAATTTTTATTAAATTTTCAATAGAATTCCAAAATTCAATTAAAAATTCCACAATAATTTCCAATAATTTTCGAATCGAGTCTTGCAATTTTATAAATTTTTATTGAATTTGCAATCGAATCCCAAAATTCAATTAAAAATTCCACAATAAATTTCAACAATTTTTCTATCGAGTCTTGCAATTTTATCAGTTTTTATTAAATTTTCAATTAAATCCCAAAATTCAATTAAAAATTCCACAATAATTTTCAATAATTTTTAATAATTTTCGAATCGAGTCTTGCGATTTTATAAATTTTTATTAAATCTTCAATCGAACCCCAAAATGCAATTAAAAATTCCACAATAATTTTCAACAATTTTTCTATCGACTCTTGCGATTTTATAAATTTTTATTAAATCTTCAATCGAATCCCAAAATTCAATTAAAAATTCCACAATAATTTTCAATAATTTTTAATAATTTTCGAATCGAGTCTTGCAATTTTATAAATTTTTATTAAATTTTCAATCGAATCCCAAAATGCAATTAAAAATTCCACAATAATTTTCAACAATTTTTCTATCGAGTCTTGCGATTTTATAAATTTTCATTAAATCTTCAATCGAGTCCGAAAATTCAATAAAAAATTCCACAAAAAATTGCAACAATTTGTCTATCGAGTCTTGCAATTTTATAAATTTTTATCGACTTTTCAACCGAATTCCAAAATTCCATTAACAACTCCCCCTTAATTTCTATCAACTTCCAATTTCTTCTTCATTTGTATTTACCAAAAAAAAAACAATAACCAAAAAAAAGGAAAGAAAATTCATAAAGCAAGGGCGCGTCGTGTCTTCCCGAGATGCCTTTTCCCCCTAATTACGGGAACATCGTTTTCCTTAATGACACGCCGGAAGTTAATAAAGGCGATCTCTTGGCGGGTACCAAAAAAAAAAGAAAAAAGAAAAAAAAAGAAAGAAAGAATTCGGGGTTACCGGTACCTTTCTCATCCGGAAAACACGCGAGCTTACGATAAACCCTTCGTGTTCGAGCGGCGAAGGAATCGTGTAACTTTCTGACGATGAGCTGTGCTGGTGGAGGGGGGAGAGGGGGGGGTGGTGGTGTTGCTTAGGGTTATTACAGAGGCTCCTCCATTTGCTTAAAGTCAAATACGGCAGAAGTGAAATGGAACGGCTTCGTAATCTCTAATTTCCCGAGGCTCGCGTTACCATTCGAACGTGCCCCCGAGGCGATCGTAATAATATTCGCAAGCCGGGATGCACCACCCCATCGGCCCGCGTTGTGTTCCGTCCAATCAGGGTGGCCTCGGGATGGGAATCATCATCAATCATATGCGAAACACATCATACAAACGCACGTATGCTTTATATACAGCTGCCAATTCCCTTCTGTAGGTATATTTGTTATAACCACCCCCTTTTCAATCCGTCGCGTCCCCCTAAACGGATCCTCCATCGTCCGGTAAGGGAGTCCGGGGTAGGAGGAGGTGGTCAAGTAAGGGTACGGAACCACCTTTCGAAGAAAAAAGGCAGAATTCCAGCGAAAAAACTGCAAATTTCCCGTCCAGGGAAAATTTGGACGCGAAAAAGCGTCAATTCGGAAGTGGAACCTACGACCTAGGGGTTCTACTTCCGGTTCCATAAAACGTGGAACCCCTAGAACCGAGAAACTGAATAATTGTCCCGGTTTCAAATCGGGTTCTTCGAAAACAAATTTAATTTTCCCGCTTTCTTGGCTAAAACGTGTTTCCTGGTATTGAAGAAATTTGAATTCAAATGGTTTCCCGCCTAAACGTGGTTTGGTGGCGCTGAAGTAGGTTCTTCAAGGTCACGAATGGAGGTTGAACGAATTTTTGGAGTTTACTCGATTTTTTATTGATTTTCGAAATTTGTTTTGATCCAATGTTGGTAGAATTCCAGTTTTGTGGATTTATAAAGCACAAAATTGAATAATTGTTCCGGTTTCCAATCGGGTTCTTCAAAAACAAATTTAGTTTTTCCGGTTTCTTGCCGAAAACGTGATTTCTAGTATTGAAGAAATTTGAATTCAAATGGTTTCCCGCCTAAACGTGGATTGGTGGCGCTGAAATAGGTTCTTCAAGGTCACGAATGGAGGTTGAACGAATTTTTGGAGTTTACTCGATTTTTTATTGATTTTCGAAATTTGTTTTGATCCAATGTTGGTAGAATTCCAGTTTTGTGGATTTATAAAGCACAAAATTGAATAATTGTCCCGGTTTCAAATCGGGTTCTTCGAAAACAAATTTAATTTTCCCGCTTTCTTGGCGAAAACGTGGTTCCTGGTATTGAAGAAATTTGAATTCAAATGGTTTCCCGCCTAAACGTGGTTTGGTGGCGCTGAAGTAGGTTCTTCAAGGTGACAAATGGAGATTGAACGAATTTTTGGAGTTTACTCGATTTTTTATTGATTTTCGAAATTTGTTTTGATCCAATGTTGGTAGAATTCCAGTTTTGTGGATTTATAAAGCACAAAATTGAATAATTGTCCCGGTTTCAAATCGGGTTCTTCGAAAACAAATTTAATTTTTCCGGTTTCTTGGCGAAAACGTGATTTCTGGTATTGAAGAAATTTGAATTCAAATGGTTTCCCGCCTAAACGTGGTTTGGTGGCGCTGAAGTAGGTTCTTCAAGGTCACGAATGGAGGTTGAACGAATTTTTGGAGCTTACTCGATTTTTTATTGATTTTCGAAATTTCTATTGGTCTAATGTTGGATTCTAGTTTTGTGGATCCTTCAAAAAAAAATAATTTTTTTCGTTGACTTATAATGGAACAGAATAATTCAACTTTATAATGCAACAAAAAAAATAATGCAACTGTAGAATCATTGGAATCTCAAAAATTGTCACTATTCTCCAAAAATAAACTACTTTGTTCCCGTTTCCAGACAAAAATCTAGTTTCTCGTGAAAAAACAATTCGAATTCAAATCTTCTCCCGCCTTAAGGTGCTTTGGTGGCGCTGCAGTAGATCCTTCAAAGTCAGGAACGCAGTTTCAAGGAGTTTAGTGGCACTGAATCGACTTTTTGCTCGATTTTCGAAATTCTTAGTGTTCCAATGTTGGTAGAATTCCAGTTTTTTGGATTTATAACGCAACCAAAAAACATAAAATAATTCCAAATTCGGTTCTTGCAAAAACGGACTATTTTGTTCCAGTTTCCCGACGAAAATCTGTTTTATGTTCGTTATTTTTTCTAAATTCCCACTGTTCCAATGTTGGTGCGATTGCAGTTCCCCAAAATACATGGAATTGTTTCCGTTTCGATTCCATTGTAGATATAATTACCGAAACCCGGTTCTTTCCGGTTCGGTCCCCGTGCTCGGAAAGGAAACGAGCGGATAATAAAATATCCCGTGAAAATCTCGTTAAAATGAATTGTGTATTCGTGGGTGGGAGGTAAAATAGAAACGTCAACAGGACACACAGCTGTCCGTGGAACCGGTGCATTCGATTTTCTCTCCCCCCCCCCCCCCCTCTCACTCTCTGGCTTTCTTTCATTCTTTTTTTTTATTTCGTTTTAATTTGAAAATTGCTTTTGCAACACCACTACCGGCTATAAAATCGAAAGCACGTTGCTCACGGACTCTCGTATACCCTTCGAAACGTTTTGATCGTACCAATTGTCCAAATCCGAGCATTGTTTGCGAAGCTTTGCATTGTTCCACGTCGGAGTGACGACAATACGCCGCTTTTCTCTGTACTTCGGTACAACGAGCACCGATACAAGGCTTCACAGAGAGCGAAAGAGACGCGAGCGGCGAGAGCAGAAAGCGAGTCCACTAAAGAGGAACGGGCGGAACGGGAGAAAGAGGGAGCGACGAGATGAGATTGCCGGGCAAATCGGGGTGAACCCGGCAATTCAAGGGGAGAAACGGCCAGCCCGTGGGGGATGAGAGGGACAATTTCGCGGTCGGGTAATCGCGCTTTCGAGTGTCCCTTGTTACTGTAAGTTTCGATGTAATCGCGATGACGCTACTTCGGCAGCTATCGAGGCCGGATACAGGCGCCCCGAGCCGAGATCGGAACCCGGGACCTGGATGGATCGATTTTCGAAATTCCGACGGTTCCAGATTATGGGGAAATGCTGTTTTTTTTTGTGGACGACCGCAGTGGAACGATTGACACTGTGCCGCCCCGTGGCACCACGTTGGTGCCATGCGCAAACTATAGGATTAGCGTCGGTGGCACCACGCTGGTGCCATGCGCAAACTATAGGATTAGCGCCGGTGGCACCACGTTGGTGCCATGCGCAAACTATAGGATTAGCGCCGGTGGCACCACGTTGGTGTCGTACATTAATGTTTTACCGGCGCCAAACGAAAGAATCCCGGTCCATGTATTGGAACCACGAGTACGCGAGGAACTGGATCGTTACCGAATTTTCACGGTTCCAGTGGTTCCGTGTGTCAATTTGTGTCTTTTCGTCCTTGCTTGTGCAGAGGATCAAATTAAAATGTGGGTCACGGAAGAATTTGTTTTGCGAATAACGGGTTATTTAAATAAGAGACAAATGGTAAATATTAATAGTGGGAGTATTTAAAGCCCTGGCAAATTTCAATATTTAAATTTGATTTTTTTTTCGTGCACCCGTTCGCGTCGGGAAATAGAGACGAACTGCAGTTACGGATAAACGGTTTTATAGAAAAAAAATTGAATTCTACCGAAAAAATTTCGAAAATCGAACAATAAATCGAGCTAGTGCTACTAAACTCGTGAGAATTGCATTGCTGACCGCGAAGGATCTACTTCAGCGCCACCAAGCTAGGACGGGGCGGGAAAACATTTGAATTCGAATGACTTTTGCGTGATAAAACAAGAAACCATTCATTTTTTTACCATTTCGAACCGGAAGAATACCATTTCCTCAATCCACAGTCGCAACGGAACCTAAATCGGAACCTGAACCAGAAACGGAACCTGAAAAAGGACCCAAACTCGAACCGGAACCAAAATCGAACCTGAACCAGCAACGGAACCTGAACCAAAATCTGAACTGTGGCCAGAATTTGAACTAGAATACAAACTTGAACCGAAACCTAAACCAGAACCTGAACCAGAATCCAAACTCGAACCGGAACCAAAATGGAACCTGAACCAGAATCCAAACTCGAACCAAGACCAAAATTCGAACCTGGACCAGAACCTGAAGAACCAGAATCCAAACTCGAACCGGAACCAAAATGGAACCTGAACCAGAATCCAAACTCGAACCAGGACCAAAATTCGAACCTGGACCAGAACCTGAAGAACCAGATTCCAAACTCGAACCAGAACCAAAATTCGAACCTGGACCAGAAGCTAAACCAGAACCCAAACTCGAACCTAGACCAGAATCCAAACTCGAACCAGGACCAGAACCTGAACCAGAACCCAAACTCGAACCGGAATCAAAATCGAACCTGAACCAGAATCCAAATTCGAACCGGAACCAAAATCCGAAACTGGACCAGAACCTGAACCAGAATCCAAACTCGAACCGGAACCAAAATCGAACCTGAACCAGAATCCAAATTCGAACCGGAACCAAAATCCGAACCTGGACCAGAACCTGAACCAGAATCCAAACTCGAACCGGAACCAAAATCCTCACCTGGACCAGAACCTGAACCAAAATCCAAATTCGAACCAGAACCAAAATCCGAAACTGAACCAGAACCAGAACCCAAACTAAAATTTCTACCAATTACAGACTTTGGCGTTACAAGGTTCCTCGTTACGTTCCTTCCAGGAAAACGCAAATCGTCGCTTTTATCGTGGTAATGAACACCGAAGGAGCTTAATCGTGATAGGGGATGATATCAGAAGGGGTGGAGTAGGGGGGGGGGGGGGGTAAGGCGATTCCAGCAAGCGCTCGTACATCAAAGTCCCATTAGTCGAAATTCGCCTTCAACGATCTTCCGGTGAAATGTAAAAATCCATGCAGGTGAGGAGCAGAGGTAGAAACTAAGAGAGGAGGGGGGAGGGAGAGGGGTTGATGATATGGCTATACGATGTTTGCATTGTTGCTGCACTCGGCGGAGGTTGGAGTGATATAAACAAACCAACGCGACGACACAAGGGCTGCTTGTAATGAGCGTGTTCCCGACCTCGACATGTAGGCCAAGCAGTGACGCATACCTGCATCGTGTGCATATGCCCGCACTTCGCTGCACGGATCCACGACCTTTTTTTTTCTCTCTCTCTCTCTCTCTCGTTAAAGTGCGAGCGCTCACGAGAATCGCTTCAATGGGAACCAGTCGCGAGATTCTTTTCCACCGTGGGCTGGGAGGAAGACCCTAGTGACTTAGCAGGTTCTGGGGACAAATGGGAATCGGCGAATCGGTAACTGAGGTAACAGGTTCGAAAATCGGATGCGCTCGACGAGAATGCAGGTGTTGTTTATTTTTGGGGAGAAAGAGGGGAGGGGAGGGGATTGTAGGGGTTGTTGGAGAAATTAAATGACATTATTGACCATGGGGAGGTGAAATGGGGATTTAAATGGTGATGATATTAAATATTTTCATTGTTCGAGAAATCAATGTTATTGAATATCGATTTTATGTTATTGAAATAATAAATTATTATTTAATATTGATATTTATTATTTTAACAATAAATATCGATATCGAAGAATATTTATTGCCCGAGTAATGAATATTCTTAACAATATCAGTATTTTGCAATTACACAATTCTTCGAATTCCGTTATAATTATTATTGAAATAATAAATATTATTTGATATCGATATTTATTATTAAAATAATAAAATAATTATTTGTTTATCATTGGTATTTATTATTTTAATAATAAATATCGATATTTATTAATTGAAAAATAAATACAAGGGAATTCGAAGAATTTTTATTGAATTGTATGGATTTGCTGTCAAACAAAAAACCTTTATAATTATTCAATTTTATGATAATTAAATTTTTTTGTAATTGTTAAATTCAATATTTTTTTTAGGATTATTTATACGCGAATTCCCTAAAAAAAAGATGTTTTCAAGTGATGAGAGAAATTCCAAAATTGAAATTATCGCAAAGGGAAAGATACGTAACAAAATTGTTATCAACAAAACCCGGAAAATGATGAAGAATCGTGTTTTGTAAATAAATGCAATGTTCCTTTTTTTTTGCAAAATGACTCAATGAAAATTGTTATTGTAAATTTCAGAATTTGTTTTTGTTGTTATTAATATTAATATCGGATTCTTCCGGTGATAAACGAAAAATGGAACGATGCAGTTACTTGGAGTTATTGAAAATACTGCTTTTCGTAATTCCGATAATGGAAAATTTCCAGGGGAAAATTAAATATCGAAAATCTTTAGTATAATTATTAATTAGGGAATTCGATGATTATTATTATTATCATTATTATCATTATTATCATTATTACTATTATTATTATTATTATGAATTAAAATATTATTATTATAAATAAAAATATTATTAAAATTATTAGAAAATAAAATTATTAATATTATTATTATTATTATTATTATTATTATTCAATGCATTTTCTTGCACCGATTCAATAGAAAAAGGAGAGTTCCATTTATTTTTAATTAACCCGTTTAGTCTTAATTAAAATCTTCATAATGAGAAACTTCTCGAAAAAATTAAATAACAAAAATTAGAAATTTATATAATTACTGATTATTTATAAATCAATAATTTTAGCTTCACAAACCACGAAATAAATAATTACTATTTATTTTCTGTTACAAATTCATGAGTTTACTCACAGTTTTTATTATTAAAATTATAATTTATGAAATGATGATTTTAATAATAAAGAAAAGTTCTCAGAAAAAATTTGGTAACAAAAATTAACATTGTAATTGCAAATTTGAGAACTCGTTTTCTGTTATTACTGTTTCCTTTGAACCACTCATAAATAAATTGAACAAAAAAAATAGTGCAATTATTTAAAATGAATTAATTGACTATTTATTCATAATCACAATAATTAAACATTTTCCAAGAAAATACAAGTGATCAAAAATTTCATTGTAATTTTAAACTTTAGAATTCGTTTTTTTTTATTTTCATCCACCAGTAAATAAAAGCAGGTGTTCCAATTAATTAATTTCCCATTAATTCATCACTACAATAATTAGGATTTTTAAAAAAAATTTATTACTAGTAAAAATCGTTGCTATAATTGCAAATTTGAGAACTTGGTTTCCATTATTGCTATTTATTTTGTTTTCACTAATAAATAAAATAAAGAATAACCCATTTACTTCTAATTGTTGAATTTATTATTAATTCAGAATTTCAATAAGGAGACATTTTCAAAAACAAAATCAAAAAATCTGTATCACAAAAAATTCCATGAAAAATCGAATTACTCAACAAAAAAAAATCCCAAAATTCCACGGTACCAAAAATTCTCTCCTTTTTTTCTTTTTTTTTTCTTTTTTTTTCTCAAATCTCCAACCAACCGACTGGAGCGGAAGTGCCGTGGTCCCACCTATTGTTCTCGACGAACTCCCTCTGCTCCCGGGCATTTTCCGTGAACACCTCGATTTTGTGAGCGGGGTCCAAGACGATGGTCAAATCCACCATGGAGGACTCGATCTCGTCCAAGGGCGGTTCGTTCAGGGTCGAGAATCTGGAGAGAAAAAAAACTCTAGAAATTCAAACAACCCGGGAATGGATGGACGGATGGACGGAATCGAAGAAATTGCGAGCCCGGGCAACAATGGTTCTGGTTTTAGAAGTTGGTTATCCGGTTTATAATTGTCACGCAGGGTATTGACTCCTCCCGGAGGTTCCGTTTAATTAAACTAATGTCACTGCATATTCCACGTATGGAAATTTTATCCGATCCTAATACAGGGGCGGTAGCTCGACTTGGAAAGGCACAAAGGTTGTGCAAGCTCATTCTATTTCCATGAAATTCCTTATCGGCAGGTTTCGACGCGTGGAAGTGGTTGCATTTTTTTCGAAAATGGTGTATATAGTTGCTGGGCAATAACAATAACAATAACAATAACAATAACAATAACAATAACAATAACAATAACAATAACAATAACAATAACAATAACAATGACAATGACAATGACAATGACAATAACAATGACAATGACAATGACAATAAAAATAACAATAACAATAACAATAACAATAACAACAACAGCAACAATAATAACAACAACAACAAGAGCAACAATAACAACAACAACAACAAGAGCCACAAGAGCAACAACAACAGCAACAAGAGCAACAACAACAGCAGCAACAGCAACAAGAGCAGCAACAACAACAACAGCAACAGCAACAACAAGAGCCACAAGAGCAACAACAACAACAACAAGAGCAACAACAACAGCAGCAGCAACAGCAACAAGAGCAGCAACAACAACAACAGCAACAGCAACAACAGCAACAGCAACAACAACAGCAACAACAGCAACAGCAACAATAACAACAACAAGAGCAAAAACAACAAGAGCAGCAACAACAACAACAACAAGAGCAAAAACAACAACAACAACAATAATAATTTGAATTATTATTATTATTATTATTTTTAATTCACTGATTAATGGAAGAGTTTCCAGAAAAATTAAAATAGGAAACATTTTTTCATTGAATTTGTAAATTTCAGAATTCGTTTTTATTATTATTATTATTATTATTATTATTATTATTATCATTATCATTATTATTACTTTTCACTGACAAACATAAACAGAAAGAGTGCATTGATATCCAATTATCCAGATTAATTTATTTATCTTGATTTCAATAATAAAAGAATTCCCAGAAATATTGAATTAACAAACATTTTCGTTGTACGTGTAAATTTCAAAAGTCGTTTGTATTATTATCATTATCATTATTATTATTATTATTATTATCATTAATTTTTTCCACCGATGAATGAAAGAAAGGAGAGAGAGGACGATTGATTTCCAATTATCCAAATTATTGCTTTCCATAATTTTAATAATACAAGAATTTCCAGAAAAATTTCCATTATATTTGTAAATTTCAAAATTAGTTTTTCAATTATTATTATCATTATTATTAATTTTTTTCCACTGGTGAATAAAAAAAAAGAGAGAGTGGGGATTGATTTCCAATTATCCAAATTATTACATTTCATAATTTTGATAATCCAAGGATTTCCAAAAAATTTAAACTCCCAAAAATGTCCATTATTTTTGTAAATTTTATTAATTCATTTTTATTATTATTATTTCTATTATTATTATTATTATTATTATTATTATTATTATTATTATTATTATTATTAATCTTTTACGTCAATAAACGAAAAACGGCAGAATGCACTTACTTCGAATTATTCAGTTTACTACTTTTGGTAATTCCAGTAGTGCCAGTAGTAGAAGTAGTAGTAGTAGTAGCAGCAGTAATAGCAACGGCAGCAGTAGTCGCACGTTTATTATCAACGACGGAAGGTTTCAAATTAATTCCTATATCCGCCACCGATAACGATCGGGGGCCCCCTCGTATGCTTTCAGCGTTATTAATTTCGAGGGTAGTAGTGTCAACCGTTTTCGAACTCTTTACCTGAAACGCGAATTTTCGATCTATAAATAAATAATTAATTATGCGATTACACATTCAAAATTGGTATTTGCGTTTATTTCGTCGCTGTTTCATTATGCAACGGCGACCGATCGAACGAAAAAATTTGATAAAAAAATTGTATCCCAGTATTTCTTTTTGATCTCGAATAAATAAATAAATATATAAATAAATAAATGCTTGAATGTGTAAAAACGTATTTTTTGAAGCAGTGGGGGGATGGGGGAGAAATATTTTATAAAATTGATCAACTCCGAGAAACCAAAAACCTGAGAAAATTTTATTGTTTATTATTATTTTTATTAACATTTTAAATGTTCTTTATAAATTTCCTAATTTTATAATATTTTATTTTATTGTATATTATTGTTAATATCATTATTATTATTATTATTATTATTATTATTATTATTATTATTATTATTATCATCATTATTACTATTTACTTTCCTAAAAGAAAAGAACTTTTTTTCCGTTAAATTAAATAACATTTTTTCAAATTGGAAAATAACCAACAAAAATAGGAATTCTTATATTTTTATTATATTTCTTTTATTATAATTATGATTTTAATCTCCTACTTTTATTTTTAAAAAAGGAAATGTTCCTGTTCAGTGAAATATAAAATTATAAAAAAAGCATTTTCTCCTCTCAAAAATTCAAAATTAAGAAGCTCAAAAATCCATCGACTTCCAAATTTGCAATTGTGACTTGAATTTTTCAATTTTGATTTCAACTTTAATTTCAATTTCAATTACAATTTTATTTCAATTTTCATTTCAGTTTTATTTTCAATTTCAATTTCAAGTTAATTTCAATTATAATTTCAAATTTGATTTCGATTTTATTTTCAATTTTATTTCAATTTTATTTTCAATTTTATTTTCAATTTTATTATCAATTTCAACTTAATTTCAATTTTAATTTCAATTCCAATTTCTATTTTGTTTTCAATTTCAAATTTTATTTCGATTTTAATCTCAATTTTATTTTAGTTTAATTTTCAATTTCAAATTTTATTGTAATTTCAATTTCATTTTCATGTTCATTTTCAATTTTAATTTCAATTTCACATTTATTTCAATTTTATTTTCAATTTGATTTTGAATTTTAATCTCAATTTTAATATAATTTCAATTTCAATTTCACTTTTAATTCAATTTTATTTTCAATTTCAATTTCAATTTTATTTTCAATTTCATTTTCAATTTTAATCTCAATTTTAATATACTTTCAATTTCAATTTTATTTCAATTTTATTTGCAATTTTAATTTCAATTTTAAATTTCAATTTAATTCCACTTTTATTTTCAATTTCAAATTTTACTGCAATTTCAATTTCCTTTTCATGTTTATTTTCAATTTCAAAATTAACTTCAATTTTTTAATTTCAGGTGCAAGTCCATTCTCGAGAAAACCTCGCCGCCACTTCTTTAATCGAATTCTAGGATTTTCGATTTCCCCGGAACGCGAAATTCCACGGTGGTGCAACTGCAAGCCAGACCTCGAGAAATTGCAATTCCACAATTGCGCGAACCGAACCAAGCGTAAGATCGCTCTTCTTTAATAAAACCCGAGGCAATTTAGGACCTAGATGAATATCTACTAGGCTGTAAACGCTTCGAATTTGGAAAGGGGTGGCTAGGGGATGAAGGAGGTTGTGGATGCAGACGATAAACTCTACCGTTTTAATTCCCAACCCTCTGATGGAAAAGGTTATAACTTCTACCGGCTGAAAAAAAAAAGAAACAACACCTTTCTCTTTTAGGAGAATCTGTGAGTGTGTGTGTGTGTGTGTGTGTGCGGGGTTGGGGGTGGGTTTGCGTTTTTCGTTATTCTTACCGAAGGGAAAAGTGGGTCAGCTTTGACCGCATAGAGTATTGTCGAAATTTCGGCATTCCTTGTTTTCATCGATTGCAGTTGCATTTATTCGAAAACCCTGATAGAATATGACGCAATTTCCATGTTACACCGAAGGGGTGGTTTTGGACATTGTTTTCCTTTCTTCTTTTTTTTTTAAGTGACGTTCCGAAAAATTGAAGAGGATTGTGCAATTTGCAATTTCCTGCAATCCAGAATTTCGGGATTTTGGAATTTCAACGATAAAGGGATTTCAGAATATTTCCTATTTTCTTTCAAATTTGGAATTTGCCATTTTCTCTATTTTCGCGGAATAGAAATTTATTTTATTTTAATTACGTGTATTTTTTTCCAATTATTATTATTATTGTTATTATTATTATTATTATTGTTGTTGTTGTTGTTGTTGTTGTTGTTGTTGTTGTTGTTGTTGTTGTTGTTGTTGTTGTTGTTGTTGTTGTTGTTGTTGTTGTTGTTGTTGTTGTTGTTGTTGTTGTTGTTGTTGTTATTGCAAAAATTTCTATGATATCGAAACTTCAAATTCACGAAATAGAAATGCTGTTCCCGTTTTCCAAAATTTCTACGAATTTTTTTGTAGCATGGATTCGTAACCTTTTTTGTCAACAAAAAAAGTCCATGACCCAGAAATTACAAGGAAAAAAAATTCTCTCTTTATCCGTTTTCCGAAATTTCTACGATTTCTCAAAAAATTAGAAACTTGGAATTTGGAATGAAAAAAAAAAAATTTCCCTTCTTTCGTTCCTCCGAATTTCGAAAATTTTTCAAAATGGTCGCGTCAATCCGCAAAATTTTGCTCAAGAAAAATTTCCGTACGATGGAAACTCGAATCGTGCAAGCCAAAAAATGAAATTCCCTTTTCTTCCATTTTCCAAATTTTTACGAATTTTTTGTTGCATCGATTCGCAACCTTTTTTGTCAAACAAAATTTCCGTGATCCAGAAATTTCGAAATTACAAGGAAAAAAAATTTCTGTCCTTATCCGTTCTTCGAAATTTCGACGATTTCTCAAAAAATTAGAAACTTGGAATATGGAATGAAAAAAAAAGAATTCCCTTTCTTTCGTTTCTCCGAATTTCGACAATTTTTCAAAAAGGTCAAAACAATCCGCAAAATTTTGCGCAAGAAAAATTTCCGTACGATAGAAACTCGAAATTTCCAAAAAGTTTGAAAAAAAAAAAATGTCCGTTTCCTCCGTTTCTCCAAATTTCTATATTTTTTCCAAACCGGGACACGGATTCTCGTCAATTCGAAAATTTTGGAACCGAATAATTCCTTTGGACATTTCCGGTCCCAAAAATCGAAACTCGAAAGCACAAAAATTCCAACAATAACGAATTTTCATAATTTTTTTTCTTAATTCACCTCTTTTTGGACAAACAAGGGAGGGGCAGGGAGGGGGGGACGGGGGGGGGGAGGTTTCAGCTCCTCGTTGACAGGTAAAATAACGCTGTTGGTTCACGACTCTCCGTTTTTTCCTTCCCTTTTATTTATTTATTTATTTTTCTTTTTTTTGGTGTTTCAAAGCTCCGGAGCTTGAAAGCCAAAATCGCGTTTGCGTAAAAACTGAGCGAAAAAAAAAAAAAAATCGTAATATTCGTCCGGGGCTGGTTTTCCCTTTAATTTGTATTTTTCTTCCTTTTTCCTCCCATTTTTTGTTCATTTTTAATAAAAAAAAAGATTGTTACTCGTACACGAGGCATGTATCATTTCGAGCAAGTAAACTCATCAGTGTCTAAAACTTTCGCGAGAGTTAAAACACGAGTCGGAATAATAACGCGGTAACATATATTCCGGGAAATTAGCATAAAACCATCAAGTCGTGTCGAAAAGTACACACGTAGAGCGGCATTGTTTCGTCCTGCATTTCAACGAAACTATAACCGGACGCATTAGTGGGTTAAGTGGTGCATTTTTGGTAGGAAACATTTGCTGGGAATTCTCTATATTTCGCACTTTGTTCACTCGACCTATGTTATTAAAAAAAAAGAAAACAAAAACAAAAAAAACAAACCAAAGTGCATAAATTAACTAATAGAAACGGGGAAGTGGAAGTCCAACGACATTTTTATCGAAAACTGGAAATTTTCGCATTTTGGGATTTTATTTTTTGGGATTTTATTTTATTTATTTTATTTTTTGAGATTTTCATTTATTTATTTTTGGGGGTAAATTGGGATTTTTGAGAACTTTCGTTTTCCCTCGAGGAAATTTTGGAAAATTGCTTCGAAAATTGTGAGGAATTTTATTTATTTTTAGGATTTTATTTTTTGGAATTTTATTTTATTTGTTTAATTTTTGGGGATTTTAATTTATTTATTTTTGGGGGTAAATTCGAATTTTTAAGAATTTTCGTTTTCCCTCGAGGAAATTTTGGAAAATTGCTCGAAAATTGTGAGGAATTTTTTTTTATTTTTGGGATTTTATTTTATTTATTTTATTTTTTGGGATTTTAATTTATTTATTTTTGGGGGTAAATTGGGATTTTTGAGTATTCTGTTTTCCCTTGAGAAAATTTTGGAATATTGCTCGAAAATTGTGAGGAATTTTTTTCTATTTTTGGGATTTTATTTTATTTATTTTATTTTTTGGGAATTTATTTTATTTATTTTTGGGGGTAAATTGGGATTTTTGAGAATTTTCGTTTTCCCTCGAGGAAATTTTGAAAAATTGCTCGAAAATTGGGAGAAATTTTTTTTATCTTTGGGATTTTAATTTATTTATTTTTGGGAGTAAATTAGAATTTTTGAGAATTTTCGTTTTCCCTCGAGGAAATTTTGAAAAATTGCTCGAAAATTGTGAGGAATTTTTTTGTTATTTTTGGTATTTTATTTTATTTATTTTATTTTTTGGGGGTAAATTGGGATTTTTGAGAATTTTCGTTTTCCCTCGAGGAAATTTTGGAAAATTGCGAAGAGAAAAATGGAAATGCTGAAAGAAATTGAGGTTCCGACAAAATTTCAATCTTTTTTTCTTTCAATTTGAAATTTTTCTTGAATTCGCAATTTGGAGTTGAAATTTAAAAAAAAAAAATGCCATTCAAGAAATTCTGGATTTTGAGTTGGATTTTCCGAAAATCGACAGACTCGGGAACCAATATCCGGAAATTCTCATCAGTCTTTTGATTTGACTGTAATACGTTAGTTCCATCACTCACTTACGTTCCTTTCCGATAAAAAAGGCACCGGAAATTTCGTCTCCGCTAACGACGATGACATTTTCGATGCACTTTTCCACACGTGACAGCGTGCAATCGACAACCTCCTCGATAAACTTATCATTTTCCCGAATTGCTCACGTTTCAAATTTCAATATTACGAGAATCGAGAACCGAAAATCGCACGAAAATTTCAATAAGTGACGAAAATTACAAATGTATTAATTAACAAATAACAAAATTTCGATACCAAATTTTATCGAATCGCCATTTTTCTTGAATTTTCAATTGTTTTCTTGGATAATAAATAAATACTGAAATTGACTTTTTCAAAATTTCATAAAATCCTAAAAATTCGAGATTTCGCGTTTTTGAAAATCTCGACTAATTTCAGAAATTAATTAGTTCCTTGGAAAATTTCGAAAATTTTTTTGAAAATTTTTAAACGTAAAATAATTCTACAAAATAATTTTTGAATATAATTTTTAAACGACAAATTTTGAAAAATTCAGCGTCTAAATTAAAAAAGAAACGAAATTCCAAAATTTCTATTATTAAAAGGCTTAAAAAATGTCAAGAATTTTCAAAAAAAAATATTTTAAATTGAAATTTTTTATTATCCAACGCGAAATATACGAAAAAGGAAAATCCACTATTTTCTCATATTTAGTTTTCTTTTCAATATCCCCCATTTCTCATTTTTAAATTTTTTTTCGAAAATATCCCTCAAGAAAAAATACGAATTCTCAAAAACTTAAATAACAATTTTTCGTTTTTAATATTTATTTAAATAAGACAAATTCTCTTTAACAAAAGAAATAAATAATATTTTTCAAATTCGTATTTTATTGAAACCCCATAAATTTCGAATTTTCAATAAAAATTTCATTTTCGCCCCTTCCCTCCTTATTTATTTAATTATTTATTTTTCAATAAGACAAATCACGTAGATAAAATAAAATAAGAATTACAAAAATCCGAAAATCGATACAAAAATATTCAAATTTCCCAATAAAACATTTTCAAAATAATTATACAAATTCTGAGTACTCTCAAATTTCCTCGTGACGTCACATTTCGAGTCGTACGTCACAAAGACACTTTCACCATATTTTATCGAAACCCCATAAATCTCCAGTTTTCAATAAAAATTCCATTTTCGCCCCTTCCTCTATTATTTATTTAATTATTTATTTTTCAATAAGACAAATCGTGTAGATAAAATAAAATAAAAATTAGAAAAATCCGAAAATCGATACAAAAATATTCAAATTTCCCGATAAAACATTTTCAAAATAACTATACAAATTCTGAGTACTCTCAAATTTCCTCGTGACGTCACATTTCGAGTCGTACGTCACAAAGACACTTTCACCATATTTTATCGAAACCCCATAAATCTCCAGTTTTCAATAAAAATTTCATTTTCGCCCCTTCCCTCCTTATTTATTTAATTATTTATTTTTCAATAAGACAAATCACGTAGATAAAATAAAATAAAAATTACAAAAATCCGAAAATCGATACAAAAATATTCAAATTTCCCAATAAAACATTTTCAAAATAACTATACAAATTCTGAGTACTCTCAAATTTCCTCGTGACGTCACATTTCGAGTCGTACGTCACAAAGACACTTTCACCATATTTTATCGAAACCCCATAAATCTCCAATTTTCAATAAAAATTCCATTTTCGCCCCTTCCTCTATTATTTATTTAATTATTTATTTTTCAATAAGACAAATCGTGTAGATAAAATAAAATAAAAATTAGAAAAATCCGAAAATCGATACAAAAATATTCAAATTTCCCGATAAAACATTTTCAAAATAATTATACAAATTCTGAGTAGTTCCAAATTTCCTCGTGACGTCACACTTCAAGTGGTACGTCATAAAAACAGTTTCAGCAAATCTTTGGCGGACTTTCTCTCGATCGGAGGAACTTCTCCGGTCGTTCCGCCAGAATATCGCTCCCACGGCGGCTCCTGGTGCGAAGTTTTCGTGGAAATCTCCGCGAAACGCGGAAAAACGGAAAGTCATTAGGAAGTTTTTTCCGCATTTTGACGGAATCCTATCAGTCACCGTATTGGATATAGGCTGTCGTACGATATCCGTAATATTCCAAGCCTTTGCAATATTCTCCAACCATTCGCTTCAGTTTCTACGGGTTTGAAGGGAGACCGTGGACTCTCCGCTCTCTTTTCCCATTCCGCCCCGGCGCCTTTCCCATTCCGCCCCGCGTGCACGTGCACACGCACACGGAGACAGCCGCGCGTCACAACGTTCCTTTTCGCCTGCAACCACCGCAAAATTCAACGTTTAACAAAGCCGTCGAAGCAAAAGGGAACCGATTTGTCGTTTGTATCATTCTCGATGCAAACGACAAGCGCACCGTGAACGTGCAAACTGAAAAGCTGCGGTGCGAGCGGAGCCGCTGCAGCCAAAGGCTTCGCTCCAGCCATCGGCGCTACGCCAACCGCAAGAGATGATGGGTACAAACAGAGAGGAATCGTTAGTTTTCCGTAATTAGGGTTTACAACTTTCTCGCCACCCACTTTCCGCCGGTTGCAACCCGCAAGGAAACTCTTCCGAGGTCCGAGCCCCCCCCCCCCCCCCCCCACCTCATTTGCTTTTCCCTTTCGTCGCCTTGCCCGGAAATGGACTGCGTGCTTTTGGCCCCGATGCCCGTCCGGGGTCGCGGGCTTTCGTGCTTCCAGCGAAATTCTGGGGGAACGTGGAATTTGGGGAAAATTTGGGAAAAATTCGGGAGAAATTTGGGAAAAATTATTATTATTATTATAATTTGAAAAGAACGTCATAAGAAATTAGGGAAAAGTTCAGGAGACATTCAGGGAAAATGTAAGGGAAATTTAGGAAAAAGTGAAAAATAGGGAAAATTTGAAAAACATTTATAAAAAATCGAATAAATAATGGCGGGGAACGTGGAATTTAGGGAAAATTTGGGAAAAGTTCGGAAGAAATTTGGGAAAAATTATTATTATTATTATAATTTGAGGAGAACGTCATAAGAAATTAGGGAAAAGTTCAGGAGAAATTCAGGGAAAATGTAAGGGAAATTTAGGAAAAAGTGAAAAATAGAGAAATTTTGAAAAACATTTATGAAAAATCGAAAAATGAATGGCGGGAAAGTTTAAAAGAAATTGAGCAATCGAGAAAAATTAAGGAGAGAAAATTCGAAAAACTTATTTTTTGTTTATTAATTTAAATCCTAAAATTTCTTTCTTTCGAATCCCATCGAATTCCATCATTTTATTTCAAAATTTCCCAAATTTTCCGAATTTTCTAGACGAAGATCCTCGTAACTCTACGTTCACGGACAGAACGAGAGGCTCTGCGCAACTTGGGACGGAGTAAGGGCCGACTCCAACCGCGCGGGGTGGCAACGTCCGTCCTGGATTGGACGCGCGACGCGATCAGCAGCGAGTGGGTGGCGAAATGGGCGGGATCTGCGCGAACCGGACCAAATCCTCTGTCTTTCTCTCCGTGAACGCCAAGAACTCGAGATCATTAGCTCGTTTTCACGATTTTCTTTCTCCAAAAAGAATATTTGCGGGCACAATTCCACGGTACGATAATTTCTAGCATTTTTCTTTTGATTTTTCTATAGGAGAGAACTGATTTCCAATTTTTTTCTTTATCGTCCAAAAAAAGAGATGGAATAAAATTCGCACATTTCTAATTTTTTTTTCTTATTTTCCAAAATGGGAGGAGAAAAAAGACAAAGAGCAAAAACATCGCGATCGCGCGGTGCTCGATCGAAGGAGCGTAATTTCCCGGCGAAAGTTGGAGTTGCGGAAGCTATTACGGAACTTTTGTTTCCAAGAATCATCGATTTGGCAAACGAACCGTTTTCTGCTTATCGTAAAAGGGGAGGGAAGACGAGAGAATCGTAAGAGATTTTGAAAGTTCAAGAAAAGAAGTGCCAAAAAAGAAAAAAAAAAGAAAAAGCAGCGCTTTAAGTCAACTTTCAAAGGATTCCCTTCTTTCTTCTGTTGCTCCTCCTCCTCCACCTCCTCCAGGTAATAAAGGTTTGTTTGAGGAGCGAGAGGAAAAAAAAGGGAAAACAGAAAGTTAGCGGCTCGACATAATGATAAGTTTAACGACAAAAACATGTCTGTAGTTTGTAAAAGTCTTTAACGAAAAAAAAAAAATAAAAAAAGAAAAGAAGAGAAGTTACAGGCCGACGGTGGTGGACGCCAACTTCGAAACTGTGTCACGAGAGAAAGAAGAACCGTTGAAACGAAGCAACGGAAGTTACGTTTAGGAAATGTATTATTGAAACATCAAACATTCATTTGGACGCAATGTTTGATGTCTTCATAATGAAGCCATGCACGAGGACCGAGCACTTTACCGTCCTGCCACTCTGCATTGTCCCTACATACTTAGCGCAGTATAATGACCGTGTGTATGCGTTATTTTTTCTCCAGCGAATGGCAATTATTTGTCCAACCGAAAACGTCCACAACCCTGACGAGTCGACCGTTTAATCAGCTTCCTGTTTTCAATCCGGTTCCAAGGAGGTCCTTTACCTGAATTTCGTGGGTTCATGAATTTTTTAGGAATTTTGAATAGGTCCTTCCGAGAAGTCTTTGGGTTGATGAATTTTTATGGAATTTTGGAGGAGGTTCTCTTCCGAATTCTGTGGGTTGATGAAATTTTTTAGGAATTTTGGGAAGGTTCTTTTTCGAATTCTGTGGGTTGATGAAATTTTTTAGGAATTTTGGGAAGGTTCTTGTTGGAATTTTATGGGTTGATGAATTTTTTTTTTAATTTTGAGGAGGTTCTTGTTGGAATTTTGTGGGTTGATGAATTTTTTAGGAAGTTTGGAAAGGTCATTTTTCCGAATTTTGTGGCTTTATGAATTTTTCGTGGGTTCATGAATTTTTCAGGAATTTTGAACAGGTTCTTTTTGGAATTCTGTGGGTTAATAAATTTTTATGGAATTTTGGGGGAGGTTCTCTTCCGAATTCTGTGGGTTGGTGAATTTTTTTAGAAATTTTTTGGAAGATTCTTTTTGGAATTCTTTGGGTTGATGAATTTTTATGGAATTTTGGGGGTGGTTCTTTTTCGAATTCTGTGGGTTGATGAATTGTTTAGGAATTTTGGGGAGGTTCTTGTTGGAATTTTGTGGGTTGATGAATTTTTTTGGAATTTTGGGGAGATTCTTGTTGGAATTTTGTGAGTCGATTAATTTTTTTTTTAATTCTGGAAAGGTCATTTTTCCGAATTTTCTGGGTTTATGAATTTTTCAGGAATTTTGAACACGTCATTTCGAGAATTCTTTGGGTTGACGAATTTTTATGAAATTTTAGGGAGGTCCTTTTTGGAATTTTGTGGGTTAATAAATTTTTCTCGAATTTTGAGAATGTTGTTTCCCGAATTCTGTGGGTTAATGAATTTCTCTGTGGTTTCGGGGAGGTCCTTTCCCGTATTTTGTGAGCTGATGGAATTTTTCTGGAATTTTAAGAACGCCTAAAATTTTGCGAGCCTAGAATTCCATAGAAATTTTGAAAATTCAATTTGAAAATTAAAATTGACAAATTAATTATTCTTCTTCCAATTATTATTACATTAATTTAAAAAACTATATTTTCTACTATTCTTTTTATATTTTTTACTATTTTGCTATTCTTAATTTTATTATTTCTTGTATTTTTACTATATTTTATTTATCATTCTGGTAAGATTACCCTACCACTCGCATTTATTTCACACTAATTATATTAAAAAGTAAATTAATAAAATTTATACAATTTCCAAAATTGGTAATTACCACCAATGGATATTGTTAATATTACAATTCTTATATATATATGTTATATTATGGCAATTACCAATTTTGGAAATTATATAAAAAATTTTGTATACAATTTAATAATTAAAAAATTTGGAAATTTGCTCAAAATTGCTCCAAAAAACAAATTTGGTTACAGTCGCATATAAATAAATAAATATATATATTGCGACTGCAACCAAATATTTTTGGGGAATTTTTCACTGAATTTAAGCTCCTTTTTTTTTCTTGAATATGCAAGAAAAAAAAGGAGCTTAAATTCAAAGGAGACTATAAGGAAAAACACAAGCGCGAGTGTACGTTTTCATGAAAGCATCTTCTCTTCCAGACGAGTACTCGGGGTTGATTCCACCCCCGCACTACCCCCTTTTTTCTCCTCGTCGAGTATCTCGGCATTTTACCTGAAATGTACTCTCGCCCGTTGCACAATGATGCGACGTTACTTAAGGCTTTAGAATTTAGACGCCAGTAAAATTACGTAACGTCGATTTTGTTAAATGGCTTTTACGCGCCGGGGTTTTCGAGTGATATGGAAACCTCGCTCGGCACGGCCGTATCATTGACGATTCGTGCCGTTAATTACGGACACGATAACGATAACGATAACGCCGATGACGACGATCATAATAATAATGATAATTATTATTTCGAAAATTCATATCTAACCCCGCGAGAGGATTTTCCCTTTTTCTTTCTCGTTTTCGCTTTTTTGTTTTTTTTTTCTTTTGTTGTTAAAACAAGGGTTTACAGCCCCCGTAGGAATTCGTAACGATCGAGGTCGTATTAATATTTATGCATATATATAAATATAAAATTTAGTTAATACGCGGTTCCCCGCGATATAAATTCCTACAGGTCATGTAAATTTCATGTTTTTATTTAACAACAAAATCTCCCGAGGCTTCACGAACGCCTCAGTGAGTTATTTTATATATTATATATGTTCTATACATATTTTATGTATTCTTGGTTGTTCAAATAATAATTGTTTTCTATTTTTTTTTCTCACAAACTTCATTTTTTTTTATATAAACAAATTGATAAATTCATCGATTCGTTATAAAAATAATAACAATTACTAAAATATGTTGTAACTCATTGAAATATTTTTTTTTGTAAGTAGTTTCGAAAAAATCTGGTAGTGAAAAATATTTTAAAATTTATGACCAAGGCTTTAATGTTTATTTCAAAATATCATTTTTGAATATTTACATTTTTTTCAATGACTCGAGTAAATATTTACACTGTAATTCAAATATTTACTTCATACGTTCCGGAAAAAAATCAAAAGTTCAAAAATATTCAAAAGTCAACATTTTAATGTACATATATTTGGAAATATCATTTTTGAATACTTATATTTTCTTGAAACGACGTGGGTAAATATTTACACAGCAATACAATTATTTATTGAAGTCATTTTAAAAAATCAATAATTCAAAAATATTTAAAAATCAAACGCTAAGATTTTAATGCATAATACTTAGATTTCAAAATATCATTTTTGGGAAGGTCATTTCTCGAATTCTGTGAGTTGATGAATTTTTTTGGAATTTTTGAAAAGTCATTTTTCCGAATTTTGTGGGTTCATGAATTTTCAGGAACTTTGGAAAGGTCCTTTCGAGAATTCTGTGAGTTGATGAATTTTTTGGGAATTTTGGGGAGGTTCTTTTTCGAATTCTGTAGGTTAATACATTTATTGGGAATTTTTGAAAGATTCTTTCTCGAATTCTGTGGGTTGATGTATTTTTCTGGAATTTTGGGGAGATTCTTTGCTGAATTTTGTGGGTTGATAAATTTTTAAGGAATTTTGGGGAGGTTCTTTTTCGAATTTTGTAGGTTAATACATTTTTTGGGAATTTTTGAAAGATCCTTTCTCGAATTCTTTCTGTTGATCAATTTTTCTGGAATTTTGAGAAGGTCCTTTCTCGAATTCTGTGGGTTGATGAATTTTTCTGGAATTTTGAGAAGGTCCTTTCTCGAATTCTGTGAGTTGATGAATTTTAGCAATATTATTTATTTAAGTCACTTAAAAAAATCAATAATTCAAAAATATTTACAAATCAAACGCCAAAGATTTTAATCTATAATACATAGATTTCAAAATGTCATTTTTGAATATTTCATTTTGTTTCAAACAACTGGAATAAATATTTACACACACATATAAATGTTTGCATAAATCGTTTCATAAAAATTTCAATATTCAAAAATGATATCCTGAAATATATATTGAAATTTTGGTCTGCATCGTTGCACAATTAGAACTGTCCTCATTATTTTCGAGTGTATACATATACATGTATAGACCGACGAAATTCAAACACCGACGAATACAAGAATATTGCGAATCGCGCCTTTTCCGGTTCCCTCGTATTCCTAAGGAAAAACGGAGACAAAAAGTCCTCTACCATTTTTTTCTACGACGAAGGGTTGATTTTATATCGATTTTTAAAGATCGACCAATCAGCGACCGCGCGTTTATGAATGACTCCGCGGAACGGTCGCACGCGAGGCTGACCCAACCGTCCCGCGGAGTCAGTAGTAAGGAGGGGGGACGGTCGGAGCCGTCCCGCGGAGTCGGTAGTAAGAAGGGGGGACGGTTGGAACCGGCCCGCGGAGTCATTCATAAACGCGCGGTCGCTGATTGGTCGAACTTTAAAAATCGATATAAAATCAACCCTTTGTCGTAGAAAAAAATGGTAAAGGACTTTTCGTCTCCATTTTTCCTTAGGATTACGAGAGCACCGGGAAAAGCGCGATTCGTGAGACACCCTGTATAGATATAAAATTTTTGTCTACATCGTTACACAATTAGAATTGTCCTCGCTATTTTCGAGTGTATATATACATATGTATACACCGACGACATTCGGACACTGACGAATACAAGAATGTTAAATATTCCACGACTTGTCAGCGTCCATAAATTTATAAATACCAGTTTCTATGAAAATCGGTTTCCATGAAATTCCAGGGAGTGCAACGAAAGCTGCTGTGAGCGGTTCGATAGGTTTCGAGACCACCCCCAACGGGGGTGACGAACTTTGTCTCTGATAATACCGATACAGAAGTATACGTGTGTGTACATATATATATAAAAATATCACGGGACATTTTTGAATGGGGCTGCAGTATCTGCTTAATCGAGATTGTTTAGAGACCATGTCGCCTAAACAATGCGAGCTTCCATGGTCGTCTGCGGTCGCTCGAGGGACCACTAAACCCACATCACAATTCACCGGCGAAGTGAATGTAAATTCGATCACGGCAAAAATTTCAATAAACCGTGCCGGTAAAATCGATGCCCGCAAATTGTTACACAAATTCACGCGTCCCGAAGAAATAACGAGGCAGCAGCGTTTCCACGTCAAAGATATTGTCAAAAAAAAAAAAAGTGTTTCGATTTTTTATTCGAAAGAAATCCGACCCAAATCGGTTCTCGATTTCCAAAAAAAGAATAAATAAAACTAGATGTTTAGGTAATAAACAATAAAAAAGTATAATTAGTGTAAATTCGAAATTAAATAATAACAAAATAATTTTATTAATTATAAGAAAATCTAAGAAACACATTTTATAATTCAATTTTCCCGAAAAAGTTCTCAATTTTCAAAAAACAAATCAATCGTGACGTTGCACGTGACGGGACGAATCAATTTACTCGACAGCATCCCCGATATCATACAGCAGTAGCTACCGGTGGCGTTCCCTTCCTATTTTTTCCCTTTGCCCCGTCGTTTCCGTGATGCATTTCCGTTGCAGGTCCGTCACGAACGAAATTACGATAAAAAAGTATCTGGGAGAATTCCGAAAGAAGACACGCTTGGAAAAAAGGGTGTCAGCGATATTGAAAAATTAACGACTGGCTGGAAGGTCTTTGCAATTTTCACTAGATACGTATACTTAGGAGATACTCCGGCGTCGCGACGAGAGGGTTCTCGTGGTGGAAAGGGTGTAGGGGCGGTAGGGGTTAGGGGGTGGGTTTTTGCCGGGGTATATTGCAACCATTATCATCCTTTCGTACCTGCTCCCGCATAATATTAGCCGCACGATTCTTAACGATTTACATTCTACGGCACAGCTAAAACTACCACCACCACCGGCTACCGGCACAAGCTGGCTGCGTTATCGCGAACGACGCCGACGGGACGAAATTTTCTCAACGGCTGAAATTTTTCATTAAGGGGAAATCTTAAAGAGAGACGCCCATTCGTTTAGATTACATTTATTCGCGTAATTAAATTAATTCAATTAGACTCGCAGTCGGACACATTTTGAATGTTAATTTCATCAACTTCCGTTGCTCTTCAAACCCCGGGGTGTGTTTGCGTTAACCCACCCCCTAAGGAGAGCGGCCGGAGGGTCAAAGGGGACCAAGGATCCTTGTCGCGCCGAGCGACGATCCTGTAAGTAAAGGGAGGTCACGTAAAAACGAGGGAAATGGAACAAAAGGGGGAGGTACCGCTAGTATAGGAAATAATAATAATAATAATAATAATAATAATAATAATTCTGTACTGTGAAAATCCCCACACCCCCATGACAATTTTTTTTTACACGGTGATAATTCCCATAACACAGTAAAACCAACTTCGCGCAATGTAAAACTTCCCATGCTACAATAAAACCCGGGTCCCGTATTGCAGAAATTGCCTCGACCCGGTGCAAACCCCCTTTTCCCGGTAATTATAACTGAACTCTATTCGACATCTTTTCGAAACTCGAGAGAAAATGCACGGAGTCACCGTGAACTTTCTTTGCCGGGAAATGTATCGAAAGGGGAAAAAATAAACGAAGAAAAATATAACGGCGGAGTTCAAAGGCTAAAAAGAAAAAGGCGAAACGGAACGTTCGAGGCGTCGTTGCTGCCAGAAAGTAGAATGCAACATTCGTGTCACTCAAGCTTAGCGTGATTCGATCGACGAGTTTTCGTGCACCCGTGATTTCCAGCCAACGATTACTGCAGCAGCAGAAGCCCCACGTCCGTATCTACATCTACTTGCCTGCGAAGAATATACGGGGTGTCCCACGAATCGCGCCTTTCCCGGTGCCCTCGTATTCCAAAGGAAAAACGGAGACAAAAAGTCCTTTACCATTTTTTTCTACGACCAAGGGTTGATTTTATATCGATTTTTAAAGATCGACCAATCAGCGAGCGCGCGTTTATGAATGACTCCGCGGGACGGTCGCGCGCGAGGCTGACCCAACCGTCCCGCGGAGTCAGTAGCAAGGAGGGGGGACGGTCGGAGCCGTCCCGCGGAGTCGGTAGTAGGAAGGGGGGACGGTTGGAACCGTTCCACGGAGTCATTCATAAACGCACGGTCGCTGATTGGTCGAACTTCAAAAATCGATATAAAATCAACCCTTCGTCATAGAAAAAAATGGTAAAGGACTTTTCGTCTCGATTTTTCCTTAGGAATACGAGGGCACCGGGAAAGGCGCGATTCGTGAGACACCCTGTATATATATGAAAGCATAATACCTTCGTTTCTCGTAGCAAAGTTCAGTGTATGCATCAACAACAAATGCAAATCGAAAGACATAAAACGTACATGCCGTGATCGAAGAGAGAAACGCCGGCGCTGCAAGTGTGCCGTTGCCTCTGTACGTTGTTGAATTCCGAATTCCTCCTGTTACCCTACACATCTAAATCTCGAAGCAGCCGAGGCAAAGGCGCACTTTGATCTATACCGGAATCTTTACCATTTCCCCAATATTAGTACAGCCGTGGTTTAGTAGACCATTAGTACTTTCCCTAGTAGAGCATTTCAAAGATAGGGGTTTCAAAGAGTCGTCCTGCAGTTCCACCGGCGAAGTTGCATCGATTTTTCCATGTCAATTTACACGGGTCCTACATAATTCGTTACATGGAGGCGATGAATTATGTATGTGTTTCGCGTGGTCATTTGTGTTCTCCAATTATACATACACAAATGGTGTACATTGACTTGTAAATATAATGATATATAATTAAAATAAGTATTGATAATGCATATATTTTTATTTATCTAAATAATTATTTAAACATTGTGTATTTTTACGCATTGTGTTTATGTATTTATATATTTAAGTATTTATATGTTTATAAAAAATTGTTTAGGGTTTTTTTTCTCGATATATTCCCTTTTATTTTAATTATACTCCCATTTCAACCATTTAATTATATATTTATATATTTATCTATACACATTCAAATACAGTTTTACATATATTGGGTTGGTGCATAATTAACGACGGTTCCTTTGGACGATTATTTTGGTATGCGTCATGCATATGACGCATACCAAAATAATCGTCGTTAATTTTGCACCAACCTAATAATTACCTCCAATCTTAATATTTCAAAATATTTTGTTTATATTTATAATAAATCTTATAATTTGTCATATATCCTTATGTTTCAAAATATTGTTGTAAAATCCAGTGATAATTGCACAAAATAAAAAAACTACAATTATTCCAACCCCTTTGGTTACTATCATTCTTCCTCTTTTTTATTCCCACCCCACCCCCTCTGAATTCTTATTATTGTTATTATTAGTAATTATCAAGCTAATTACCTGTACTGTTACCCACCAATAATGCTATGAAAAGATATTATCGATAGTTACAGGTCGCTGTTCGGTCTTCTCGCAACCGTGAAACAAATACCTACCACCCCCAGTCTCCGCAATCGGTGATAAGCGATAATAATAATAGTAATGATAGTATTAATAATCATAATGACATTCGATCCGATTTATTTATTTTTTTTTATCTACCGGATGCTGATTATATTTTGTTTAGTAGATAATAATTAGTAATTAAAAACTTGTCTCTTTTCCGCAAAATGACTCAGAAAGGAAGTATCGGAAAAAAATATGCACTCGTATGTGTGTATTTGTGTGCATATAAATAAATATGTATGTGTGATCAGGTATTGGAGAATTATCTGCCTCTTGATTAATTTTTTTTAACTTCTTTAATGAAGTTCCATAGAAAAATTAATTGACGTTAAATCAATGGATAAAAATACGCGAATTAAAAATTGTTTAAAAGGAATTAATTAAATTCTGTAAAATATTATTATTGTTCTGAAATTCTCTTATTTTTTTTTATTTATCATATCGAGCATAGACATTGATTAGAATTATTAATTATTTATTTGAGAAATTTTCGCCTAATTTAGTTTTAAAAATTAAGAAAATTGAAGAACAAAATTTTTAATTTCATTTTCGAAATTAATTAGATTTCCGTAGAAGGTAATTAACCTTTTTTTTCGAGTCTCTAAATTAGATTTCTGAGATTCTTTAATTGTAGTCATTGTGTAGCAAAATTAATTAGAAATAATTAATCCAAGTAAGTTAATTAAAAGAAATTAAAAAAAGAATTTTCGGAGAAGTTCTTAAAATTAATTAGGATTCTACGGAAAGTTAATAATTGGTTATCAGTAATTTATTATTATTTATACCATTTAATTAGAGTCCGTGGCTTAATTGATCAAAATTAATTAGAGAATATTCGATTTGACTTCGGATCGATTGAAACCAATTAGATTTCATACAATGTCACTACTTTCCTTTTTAAATTATTCAATTCACTTTCTATCGTTCTTCAAAAATTATCAATTAATTTATTGAAAGATTCTTTTATTTAAAAATTAATTGACACAAATTAATATATTAAAAACCATTCAATTAAAATAAAAAATGTGCTAGAATTAAATTCTATATAATCTCTTACTTACGCATCCGCTCCCCTTCCACGTCAATTCCGTGACGCGTTTCCGCTGCATTTTCGTCACGAACGAAATTACCATTTTTTTTTCAAATTATTATTGTCCAATTGCCCAATTCATTCCGTTCTTATCTAACTCCTTATCGCGCGAATCTTTGAGGTTGTGTAATTCAAATTTCTTCATTTTCACCCAATCAAGGAAACGGTCTCTTATTTTAAGAAAATTTTTTTCTAAATCAAGGAAATAGTCTCTTATTCCAAGAAACTGTTTCCCAGAATGAAGCGAATATTCTCTTGATCTAAAATAATTTTTCGGAACCAAGAAAACAGTCTCTTATTTCAACAAACTATTTTCCTAAATTCGAGGAAACAATTTCTTGTTTTTGTAAAATATTTCGTTGAGATCGAGAAGCCCCTTGACTTTTTATTTGAGAATAATTATCTTTTAAATAAAGAAAATAGTTTCTCGTTCTAGCAATCTATTTAGCTGAATCAAGGAAACAGTCTCTTGTTTTACGAAATTTTTCTTCTAAATCAAGAAAACGATTTTTTTGGTCCAAGAAACTATTTTCCTGAACGCAACAAATAATCTCCTATTTTAAAATTATTGTCCTGAATCAAGAGAGCAATCTTTTATTCCAATAAACTGTTTTCTTAAATTATTATTATTATTATTATTATTATTATTATTCCGTGCACATTTTTGTATTTTAATTACAATTTAATTATTACGATCAGTCCTTTAATAAAAATCCAATAAATGTTCGATTTTCACCGAATCGATCATCAAATTTGCAATTCGTCGTTAGATAGATTCAAAAACCATCAATTTTCGATTCGATTGGATCCGCAAGATCGATCGTTTCCCAATAAATCGACGACCCCATCGAATTATAGCGTAACTGGGGTAGTCGAGACGCGCCTCTCCCCGAAACAATCCTTCGCGCATGCGTGGGATTGCATTCCCCCTTCCCTTCCCCGATCAGTTCCGTTCCCGTTACGCGTTTCCGTTGCAGATACGTCACGAACGAAATTACCCTGCTTTTGGAAAACAACCGAGCGAACGTCGAAACGCCGCTAAGCGTGATCGGAATTCGAGTTACGGAAACGAAGCAATTTTGGAAGTTGCGGGTATGATTTGCTTCGTTATGATCTCTCCGCCTCGCCTCGCCTCGCCTCGCCGTGGGCTTAAGAGCTTTCACAAGTGGCGAATTTCAAACGGGTAGGTGTAGATACACGGATAAGCGCGCGCGTGTATGAACGCACGTACATACATACATACATACATACATGCACCCGCACAGACGAGGAGGGCATACTTCATTACCCTGAGCTCCCATGAATCTACCGGTTGGTATTATTAACGTACGCATTTTAATGAAAGATGCGCTCTGCGCGGCACGTTTGTATGATGTTATTTAAGTTTACTTTCATCGACATTCATTAGAACTTCAGTGGCAACGGCGTATGAGCATATATCAGCATGCATCCATATACAGCGCCGCGGCGTTGTGCATATAAAAGCAGTCCCGCAACTTTTTTATTCGCTACTTAGCAAAATCCTGTTACTTCAAATCCCTTTACATTCGTATTTACTTATATCAACCGCGGCGCTGGTTTTTCTGGTGTTACATACCTCCGATTGTCCATATATGTACGTACATACACATACACATACGTGTATATGAATTTATATATATATATATATATATATATATATATATATATATATATATATATATATAATTGGTACATTTGGATATACGTGCTTTTTGTAATTAACATCGTACTCGTGTAATATATAAAATTATATATAAATATGTATATATAACACACATACATAATATACATGTATATACATATAGAGAATGGCTAAGTACCTATGTGGCTGCATGTTACGTTAGAACGATGCTAATTGTAAAAAGCACGTATGCATTTGTATGTAGAACCAACGAGAACTGGACACGGCTAATTTTAATACGTTACAGTAATTAAAGAAAAAAATAAATAAATAAATAAAAGACAAGCCTTGACAATTTTTTTTTAACTCCTTACCCAACCCATGAATATTCGCTTCATTCTGGGAAATAGTTTCTTGGAATAAGAGACTATTTCCTTGATTTAGAAGAAAAGTTTCTTAAAACAAGAGACTGTTTCCTTGATTCGGCGAAACGGATTGCTGGAACGAGAAACCGTTTTCTTTACCCAAAAGATAATTATTCTCAATTAAAAAGTCAATGGGCTTCCCGATCTCAACGAAATGTTTCACAAAAACAAGAAACTGTTTCCTCAAATTTAGGAAAATAGTTTGTTGAAATAAGAGACTGTTTTCTTGATTCAGGAAAATGATTTTAGATCAAGAGAATATTCGCTTCATTCTGGGAAATAGTTTCTTGGAATAAGAGACTATTTCCTTGATTTAGAAGAAAAGTTTCTTAAAACAAGAGACTGTTTCCTTGATTCAGCGAAACGGATTGCTGGAACGAGAAACCGTTTTCTTTACCCAAAAGATAATTATTCTCAATTAAAAAGTCAATGGGCTTCTCGATCTCAACGAAATGTTTCACAAATACAAGAAACTGTTTCCTTGAAATTGAGAAACTAGTTTCTAGAAACGAAAGGCTGTTCTCTTATTTCAGGAAAACAATTTCGAAACGAGAGATTATTTGCCTCGTTCAGAAAAATATTATTTTTTTTTCTCATTAGAGACCGTTTCTTTGATCCAGAAAAAAAAATTTTCCCGAAACAAGAGACTGTTTTCTTGATCTAGAGAAACAGATTGCTAGAATCAGAAGCTGTACTTTGTGTTAAAGAAAAATTACTCTTTATTAAAAAAAAAAAAAACAATGATCTTTTGTTATTAAAAAAATGGGTAACTGGTGTAACGAGTCATTTGTTATTATTCATAAGAATAGTAACAAATTATTGTTAACAATTAAACAACGAAACGAATAACAATAAATTGTTACCATTTCTTTTTTTAAATGGTGACATATTATTATTATTACCGATTAAACACAAAAAAACTGATAACAACTGGTAAAATAATAATAATAATAATAATAATAATAATAATAATAATAATAATAATAATAATAATAATAATAATAATAATAATAATAATAATAATAATAATAATAATAATAATAATAATAATAATAATAATAATAATAATAATAATAATAATAATAATAATAATAATAATAATAATAATAATAATAATAATAATAATAATAATAATAATAATAATAATAACAGCAATGGTATTATTATTATTATTATAAAAATAAATTAATATCAGATAATAACAGTAAAAACAAGAAATGTGAAATACAAAATAATATTAACCTGTAAATTACTAATAAATAACAATTTATTGTTTTTCAATATAACAACAAAAACGAGCATTTTTTATGCAATTTCAATTAACGATTATTTATTTATTATTGTCACTTTGTCGACTTTGGTGATTTCTTACTTGGCATTAAACAAAATAAAAACCGATAATGATAAATTGTTATGTAATATGTAATTTTTCTATTTATTACAAATACAATACATTGAAAAATCTGAGCCATTTTTATAAACAATTGCAATAATGTGGGAAAGCTGGGATTGATCTGAAACGAGGGAACGAACAATGGGTGGCGAAGAAGTGCTAATTTCCAGCTCATTATTACATAACAACCGTTTATGTACTGACATCGGGTCAATTAATGTTGAACGACGGGTTCCAAATGAAAGGTAGCATTGGCGGGGTCGGTTACCTACCCTTTCCCCTGGATTATTCGTTTCAAAAGGGAAGCGTTTGGTGGAACCAATTATGAACAATCACTGCAACCAGAAAAAAAAGGGATGGAAGAAAGAATGAAAGAAAGGGAGAAAAAAAAATAAAAAGAAACATTTGAACTAAAAGTTTACAAATTTACTTCTCTCTCTTTCTCTCTCTCTCTCTCTTGTATGGGTATAAGTTTTCCAGCGAATCGATTCCAATGATGAAAAGGTTGAAACTCCGATATTCCATTAGAGTTCGATAGTGGTACCGAGGTATTGCAGCAGTTCTTTCTGCAATTTGCGTGCATGCATGTGTGCAAGTTTACGTGGTGGCGCGTGTGGGTGCATCTAATGCTAAAAGCACATACGCGATGCATGCAGAAGTGGTGCTTTCAAGGGTTTCCCTAACGCCGAGCGCCGATATGCGCCCTAACGCGTTTTCTAAACGGCATAACTGCAACAAATTTGCGGCAGCGTGCAGTTATCCGGGATTTTTCCTCTCCCCTAATTTTATTTCCCTTGTTTTCTTTCCTCCAATGGCATCGATGGTACCGTTGCAAAAATGCCAATGGCACGGATATGGCTGTTGTAAATCCCCCCCCCCCCCCGGGGGGGGGGGGGGGGATTTACAAATACAATTCGGATTCGGAGGAATTCGAAAAATGCTGGAACCCATTGCTATGCTAATGGTAACAATTTATTATTATCGGTTTTTGTTGTTACACCGACAAGGGGTATTTTTTTTCTTCTATTTTTTTTTCTTCTATTTTTTTTTAATAATAACAATTTATTCTTATCAGTTTTTGTATTCCCAGATCGGTAATGATAATACGTTACCGTTTGAGGAAAAAAAAATATTGAGAATTTATTTTTATTAATTTTGGTTGTTAATAATAATTAGCTGCTATTTTTATAAATAATGTTTTATAAATGTAAGTTTGTTATTGTTATGTGATATTATTATACAATATCATTTTTTAACGAAGAGTAAATTTTCTTGAAAGCGAAAAGCAACTTCTCATTCCAGCAATCTGTTTCCCTGGATCAAGAAAACAGTCTCTTGTTTCGGGAAAATTTTTGTTTGGATCAAAGAAACGGTCTCTGATTACAAGAAAATATTTTTCTGAACGAGGCAAATAATCTCTTGTTTCGAAATTGTTTTCCTGAAATAAGAGAACAGTCTCTTGTTTCTACGAACTAGTTTCTTATTTTCAAGGAAACAGTTTCTTGTTTTTGTAAAACATTTCGTTGAGATCGAGAAGCCCATTGACTTTTTAATTGAGAATAAGTATCTTTTAGATAAAGAAAATGGTTTCTCGTTCTAGCAATCTGTTTCGCTGAATCAAGGAAACAGACTCTTGTTTTAAGAAATTTTTCTTTTAAATCAAAGAAATAGTCTCTTATTCCAAGAAACTATTTCCCAGAATGAAGCGAATATTCTCTTGGTCTAAAATCATTTTCCTGAATCAACAGAACAGTCTCTTATTTCAACGAACTTTTTTCTTAAATTTGAGGAAACAGTTTCTTATTTTTACAAGAGATTTCGTTGAGAACGAGAACGAAAGTAATTCAATAGAGAGTAATTTTTCTTGGATAAAAAAGGCGGCTTCCCATTCTAGCAACCTGTTTTTCTAAATCAAGGAAACAGTCTCTAATTCCAAGAACCTTTCTTTCTAGATCAAAGAAACTGTCTCTCCGCCTAAGAAATTTTTTTTCTAGATCAAGGAAACAGTTTCTTGTTCTAAGAAACTTTTTTCTGAATCAAGGATACTGTCTCTTGTATCAGGATACTCTTTTGCTGGAGCTTCGCTGAATCAAGGAAACGGTCTCTTGTTTTCAGAAATTGTTCTTCTAAATCAAGGAAATAGTTTCCCGTTCCAAGAAACTATTTTCTTGAGTTAAACAAAGAATCTCTTATTCATAAATTATTTTTCCGAATCAAGAGAACAGTTTCCTGTCTTAAGAAACTGCTTTCTTAAATCAAGAAAACAATTTCTTGTTCCAATAAACTGTTTTCTTGAATGAAGCAAATAATCTCTTGCCCCAAAATGGTTTTCCTTGAATCAAGAGAACAGGGTCTTGTTTTAAGAAACTTTTTTCCTAAATTAAGGAAACATTTTCTTGCTTTAAGAAACTACTTTCTTAAACCAAGGGATCAATTTCTTGTTCCAAGAAATTTTTTTCTTGAATGAAGCAAATAATCTTTTGCCCCAAAATAATTTTCCTGAATCAAGAGAACAGGGTCTTGTTTTAAGAAACTTTTTTCCTAAATTAAGGAAGCAGTTTCTTGTTCTAAGAAATTTTTTTCTGGATCAAGGATACTGTCTCTTGTTTCGGTCGAGTTCCTCCCTGATTTTGGGTCAGCGGTTGTATCGCGCGCCACGACCGAACGATTTCTTGCACCCGAAGATATACGCGTGTATGCAAAAGTCGACGGGAAAATATAATGACGGCTAAAATGACTCCCGCTCGACGTGCATATATATATATACAGCAGCAGGAAGTGGGAAAGTACACGTCTACTCCGACTTCCCGTAGGACGATTCAGTCTTCCCTTCCGTATCCGTTTTATTGCGGTCTGTGTTTATGGCCCGACTTTACACGCGCACGTTTCCCTGCCTTTTCGGCGGTACCTCCAACTCGTCTAATGTTTTACGAGATAAAAGCTCCTCTAGCGCAAACAAAGCTTTCATAAGCTCCGTCCTACCTCCGAAAACAACAACAAAAAAAAATATAGACGATTATAACCGCAAGGTTTCGCCTTCGTGGAGATGAAAATTCATTTGCCAGCCGTAAAAGTGTTTCTGCCGCATAGGGGCTGAAGAGTGAGAGAGAGGGAAGAGCAAAGAACGGTGTTAAAATGGTGTTATATCCTCAGATGCGGGGTCAAGTCCATGGGTTAGGTGTTATTTTAGGTGTTTCGATTTGCACAATTTTAAATGCCTCTAGAATATAAATTTTGTCACCCAAATTTTTTAGGATTCACGTAACACTTGGTGTTATTATCTCACGTATTGATTTTATTATTATCTCATCTAATTATCTCGACAATTAATTTTATTATCCCTTTCAATGGTGCAATTATCTCATTCTTTCACTTTATTATATCTTTCAATGATGTTATTATCTCACCCCTTGATATTATTATCTGGTTCATTAACGAAATCATCTCGTTAGTTGATTATATTATCTCATCAATTGACTTTACTCTCTTTCATTGTTTTTATTGCCTGGTCCATTAGTAACGACCAGATTCCTTCATTTATCTCGTTATCTCGCGAATTATCTTTTTACTTTATCTATGCATTTTATTATCTTATCTATTGATGATATTATCTTACTCATTGATTTCAACTACTGGTGTTACCATTTCGTTCATGATCAACTTCGTTCTTTAATTTTATTAGTTCCTGAATTATCTTTTTATTTTATCTATTGATTTTATTATCTTATCTGGTTTCCGTTATTATCTTGTCCGCTGTTTACATTATCTCATCCATTGCTGATATTATCTTCGATACATTATATCACCTATCGGTGTTAATACTTCACCTATCAATATTTTTATTTCATCCATTGACCTCATCATCTCATCTATTGATTTTATTATCTTATCTATTGGTGTTATTATCTTATTCACCGATTTCATCTACCGGTGTTACCATTTCGTCCATGACCAATTTCGTTCATTAATTTTATTAGTTCATGAATTATCTTTTTACATTATCTATTGATTTTATTATCTTATCTGATTTTCGTTATTATCTTGTTCACTGTTTACATTATCTCATCCATTGCTGACATTATCTTTGATACATTCTATCACCTATCGGTGTTAATACTTTACCTATCGATATTTTTATTTCATCCATTGATCTCATCATCTCATCTATTGATTTTATTATCTTGTCCGCTGTTTACATTATCTCATTCATTGCTGACATTATCTTTGATACATCGTATCACCAACCGGTGTTAATACTTTACCTATCGATATTTTCATTTCATCCATTGATCTCATCATCTCATCTATTGATTTTATTATCTTATCTATTACTGTTATTATCTTATTCATTGATTTCATCTACTGGTGTAACCATTTCATCCATGACCAATTTCGTTCCTTAATTTTATTACCTCATGAATTATCTTTTTACTTTATCTATTGATTTTATTATCTTATCTGGTTTCCGTTATTATCTTGTCCGCTGTTTATATTATCAATCCATTGCTGACATTATCTTTGATACATTATATCACCTATCGGTGTTAATACTTTACCTCTCTACATTTTTATTTCATCCATTGATCTCATCATCTCATCTATTGATTTTATTATCTTATCTATTGATGATATTATCTTATTCACCGATTTCATCTACCGGTGTTACCATTTCGTCCATGACCAATTTCGTTCATCAATTTTATTACCTCATGAATTATCTCTTTACTTTATCTATTGATTTTATTATCTTATCTATTGATGATATTATCTTATTCACTGATTTCATCTACTAGTGTTATCATTTCATCCATTGACGGTAGAATCCGATCTACAGATGCTATTATCTCGTCCCTTGGTTTAATTATCTCATCCATTATCGCTACTATTTCATCTCTTGATTGAATTATCTCATCTATTAGCGCCACTATCTCATCTCCTGACGATACCATCTTATCCATTACCATTACCATCTCATTTACTGACGCTATCATTGCACCCATTACTTCCATTACCCCATTACCTTACCGATTCGCGTTAGCATCGCACCCACCGGTGTTATCTCATCTTTACCGGCGTTATCATCCCATCTATTGTCGTTATTATCCCATTCAATGACGTTATCACCCCATCAATTGATTTTATCACCCCATCCATTGGCGTTATCATCTCCTCCATTGGACGTAGCGTTTCCATCTACCGGGTGTTACCGTGGGAGTCATATGGACCGGAATTAACACCGGACACTCGTTTCTTTATTTCTCCTTTTTTTCCGTTACGCTCCACATTCTCACGGTTCCGCGTTGCGAACTAATAATCGCGTCTTGTTAACGGTAACAATGCCGCAGAGCGTGTATAAATCGCAAACGTAATTGATTTACGGGGAAGTTGATTTTTCTTATTTTAACGTCCCTTACACACCCCATTCGTCATTCCGCGTTTCATCCCCAAGCTTGTCATCCCTTAAAGTATCTTGTTATTCTTCGCTGCCGGCATTTTTCTCCCCTTTTGTTCCCCTTCCCAGGGCGAAGCGTGTACGGCAACAGTATCTGTAAGCGACCGTACAAATACACGAAGGCAGGGAAAACACTCTCGTATACATTGTTCCGTAATGAAATGTCGAGAGTATAGGAAGCAATTTGCTCAGCGGAATGAAAAGTCGTCTAGCGTTGTGTGTGTGTGTGTGTGTGTGTGTGTGTGTGTGTGTGTGTGTGTGTGTGTGTGTGTGTAGATATGGATGCATGTATGTATAAAATACGAAATTTTCGTATAACACTCACACACACACACACACACGTACTTCATTTCGATATATGAATTTTACTTTGTTCGATGGTACCGCATATTAGCAATTTAACAATTTATAACTTTCCCAACACCCACTCGACGTACCGTTATAGTGGATTCCGAGAAATTTCTCGACGCGCCACGAATGTGAATTATATGCAGCGAAACTACGTAACAAAAACGATCATGAACTGCTCCTGCAGCCAACCGGTGACATGGAAACGCGTATTTTACTGGAACAATTCGAGATATTTCGTCTTCTTCCTCCGCCTCTTCTTTCTTCCTCTGAGTCTTCTTGCTAGAAGAATCCGATCCCCTTGATCCAAGATTACATTCTTCTACCGCAAGAAGTGTTTTCCTGCGACCGCGAAATCTCTGTTTCACGGTAAGCTAATTTTCCTGGGGCGGAAATACCTTGAACGCGTCTTCCTCGTAGCTAAGAAACTGTTTCCCTGGATCAAGAGAACGGTTTCTTGATTTAAGAAAACGTTTTCCTAACTCAAGGAAACGGTTTGCTGTTTTTTGAGAACTTTTCGTTGAACTGGAGGAACCCGTGATTTTTTAATTGATAGTATTTTGGGGGGGGGGGGGGTATTTAGATAAAGGGTTTCTCTCTCTGGGAACCTGTTTCTCTGGATTAAGGAAACGGACACTTGTTTCAAGAAACTTTTTTTTTATTATCAAGGAAACAATCTTCTGTTACAAGAAACTTTTTCTTGGATCGAAGAAATTGTCTGTTGTTCCTAGATATTTTTTTTCTACATCAAGAAAACATTCTTTTATTTTAAGAAACTATTTTTCTGAATTAAGGAAACGAGTTTGCTGTTTTTATAAAACTTTTCGTTGAAATCAAGATTTTGTAAGTGATAGTCGTGTTTTTTGGATTTAGAAAAAGGGTTTCTCTCTCTAGGAACCTGTTTCTCTGGGTTAAGGAAACGGACACTTGTTTCAAGAATATTTTTTTCTAGATCAAGGAAACAGTCTTCTGTTACAAGAAACTTTTTCTTGGATCGAAGAAATTATCTGTTGTTCCTAGAAATTTTTTTTCTACATCAAGAAAACATTCTTTTATTTTAAGAAACTATTTTTCTGAATTAAGGAAACGAGTTTGCTGTTTTTATAAAACTTTTCGTTGAAATCAAGATTTTTTAAGTGATAGTCATGTTTTTTTGAATTTAGAAAAAGGGTTTCTCTCTCTAGGAACCTGTTTCTCAGGATTAAGGAAACTGGCACTTGTTTCAAGAAATTTTTTTTCTAGATCAAGGAAACAATCTTCTGTTACAAGAAACCTTTTCCTGGATCAAAGAAATTGTCTCGCGTTCCTAGAAATTTTTTTTCTACATCAAGGAAACATTCTTTTATTTTAAGAAACTATTTTTCTGAATTAAGGAAACGGTTTTGCTGTTTTTATAAAACTTTTCGTTGAAATCGACATTTTTTAAGTGATACTCATATTTTTTTTGGATACAGAAGAAAGAAATTTCTTATTCCACAAATCTGTTTCTCTAAATCAAGGAAATGGTCTCTTGTTTCAAGAAATTTTTTTCTACATCAAGGAAACATTCTTTTATTTTAAGAAACTATTTTTCTGAATTAAGGAAACGAGTTTGCTGTTTTTATAAAACTTTTCGTTGAAATCAAGATTTTTTAAGTGATAGTCATGTTTTTTTGAATTTAGAAAAAGGGTTTCTCTCTCTAGGAACCTGTTTCTCTGGGTTAAGGAAACGGACACTTGTTTCAAGAAAATTTTTTTCTAGATCAAGGAAACAATCTTCTGTTACAAGAAACTTTTTCTTGGATCAAAGAAATTGTCTCTTGTTTCTAGAAATTTTGTTCTACACCAAGGAAACAATCTCTTATTTTAAGAAACTATTTTTTTGAATTAAGGAAACGGTTTTGCTGTTTTTATAAAACTTTTCGTTGAAATCAAGATTTTTTAAGTGATAGTCATATTTTTTTGGATACAGAAGAAAGAAATTTCTCATTCCACAAATCTGTTTCTCTAAATCAAGGAAACGGTCTCTTGTTTCAAGAAATTATTTTCCTGCATCAAGAAAAAAGTCTCTTGTTTTAAGAAACCATTTTCCTGAATTCGGGAAATAGTTTCTTGTTTTTATAAAACTTTTCGCTAAAATCGAAAAGTCCACTATTTTTTCAACCAGAAAAAATAATGATTTCTTGAATCGAAAAAATAGTTTCTCATTTTACGAAATTGTTTCACCGAATCAAAAAATCGGTCCTCCTGTTTCAAAAAACAATTTCGTTACGTATAAAACAAATTGTTCTCCACTTGGAAACTTTTTATCTCATTTTTACAAAATATCTTCTGGAGTGGGAATCTGGAATATGCAACTCCCAGTCTCATAACTGTCCTCTGGGTGATCGGGATTCAACAAATTTATGCTGCGTGGGTTTGTGTCATCGGGATTCTTTTCCAACAACGATGATAAATAATTGAAGTACGAGCGCTAACTTTGAAATAAAACAATTACGGTAGATTGAAATAAACAAAATGTACCTGTGCCATTTTCGACGACGTATTTATAAATAAACAAACAGATATGTATCAATTATGTTTTTACGTCCGTAAAAAGATAAATGTATTTAATTATGACGACATTCACAAACACAAAGCTGTATATAAAATAAAATTTGAAACAAAAATAAAATTAAAAAAATATACATATATATATGCAGAAAAAGAGGGAACGAGGAAATGGGGTTAAAACTCACTTTGTGTATATATCTATTATCCAATAATGAATTCATTTTAAAATGACATTGTTAGACCCAAGTATACATGGGAAAGCGCAAGATCACATGAAAAGAATCCAATCTACTGGACAAAAGAATCGAGTAATAGTAGTCCTGAAAATTAAATTAAATTGAATAGCAGTCAGTATCATCAGTGTGATCGTATAAAAAGAGGAAGATTTATAAAGAGAGATAAATGTGCTGTAGGTCCCTTCATACATATACACGTACGCACTTGTCGTTGAATTCGAAAAACCCATGATTTTTTTATCCAGAGTAATTTTTTCTTAAACGAAGAAAGCAGTTTCTCATTCTAGCAATCTGTTTTCCTGAATCAAGGATACGGTTTCTTGTTTCAAGAAATTTTTCTTCTAGATCAGGGAAACAGTCTCCTGTTCCAAGAAACTATTTTCTTGAGTGAAGCAAAGAATCTCTTATTCCAAAATTATTTTTCCGAATCAAGGAAATCGTTTCTTGTTTTAAGGAACTGGTTTCTTAAATCAAGAAAACAGTTTCTTGTTTCAAGAAACTTTTTTCTTGAATGAAACAAATAATCTCTTGCCCCAAAATTGTTTTCCTGAATCAAGAGAACAGGGTCTTGTTTTAAGAAACTTTTTTCCTAATTTAAGGAAACAGTTGCTTGCTTTAAGAAACTACTTTCTTAAATCAAGGAATCAATTTCTTGTTCCAAGAAAGTTTTTTTCTTGAATGAAGCAACGAATCTCTTGTTCCAAAATTATTGTCCTGAATTAAGAGAACAGTGTCTTGGTTCAAGAACCTTTTTTCTTAAATCAAGGAAAGCGTTTCTTGTTTTAAGAAACTGGTTTCTTAAATTAAGGAAACAGTTTCTTATTTGAAGAAACTACTTTCTTAAATCAAGAAAACAATTTCTTATTCCAAGAAACTATTTTCTTGAATGAAGCCAAGAATCTCTTCCCCCAAAATTGTTTTCCTGAATCAAGAGAACAGGGTCCTGTTTTAAGAAACTTTTTTCCTAAATTAAAGAAACAGTTTCTTGCTTTAAAAAAATACTTTTTTAAATCAAGGAATCAATTTCTTGTTCCAAGAAACTTTTTTTTCTTGAACAAAGCAACGAATCTCTTGTTCCAAAATTATTGTCCTGAATCAAGAGAACAGTGTCTTGTTTCAAGCAACTGGTTTCTTATATTAAGGAAACAGTTTCTTATTTGAAGAAACTACTTTCTTAAATCAAGAAAACAATTTCTTCTTCCAAGAAACTATTTTCTTGAATGAAGTAAAGAATCTCTTGCCCCAAAATTGTTTTCCTGAATCAAGAGAACAGGGTCCTGTTCTAAGAAACTTTTTTCCTAAATTAAGGAACAGTTTCTTGCTTTAAAAAAATACTTTTTTAAATCGAGGAATCAATTTCTTGTTTGAAGATACTTTTTTTTTTAAACGAAGCAACGAATCTCTTGTTCGAAAATTATTGTCCTGAATTAAGAGAACAGTGTCTTGTTTCAAGAAACTTTTCTCTTAAATCGAGGAAACCGTTTCTTGTCTTAAGGAACTGGTTTCTTAAATCAAAGAAACATTTTCTTGTTTTCACGAGACATTTCTCTGATTTTTATAAAGACGAAAAATACTTGTTCTACGAACATTTAAAAAAAGACATATACATACACTAAGTCGCGTATATAATGTGTATATACACAATTAATTACAGGAACTGCTACCGCAACTTTTCATATAAATAAAAAAAAAAGTGAAAAAGAAGTTTATACACACACGTATCAAAACAAATCGAAACAATACAGAGGACGGAGAAGTAGGGGATGAAAGATATGTGGAAATAGAATAAGGAAACTTTTGTCTCGAGAGTCCAATGCAATTGCAATTTAACTTGGTCTCCGTCTCTTGCGAAATTCCTGATAGTTAAAAGTAGACAGTGTATAAAGCCATTGCGAATGGCAATAGATTGGGAACAAGATCTTTGCGGTAAATCAAGGCGAATCTGTCAAAGACCGTCTTACCTCGCATTCCATTTAACAAATTTTCATTAATTCATTCAAAAGTCCCATTAAACTAATTCCAAACATCACGTCAATGTCCATATGTATGTTTTCCAATCGTGTTAATCAAAGTTTCCTATGTATGTGTGTCGGTGTGTGTGTGTGTGTGTGTGCGGGGCTGTACTACCGAGGGTTTTGCTGATAGGGAAAATGTGTAGCCGAATCATAAACATGTACCTGTGTGTGTGTGTGTGTGTGTGTGTGTGTGTGTGTGTGTGTGTGTGTTGGTACACACATTGCCAATGAATCCCGGTATCGAAAAGTACCGGGACGCTGAACAATTTATATACTTTCGGTTGCAATTTTACGAGGTTTTTACTGCCGGTATGCCAGTAAATTGAAATGTCCAAATGGAGCTGATTTGTACACACGTGGGAGATAGAAATCTTTAAGAGGCTACGGTGGATTTACGTCCTTTAGACGCGATTTCCATTTTCATCTTGGAAATTTCTACAACATTTTGTCCGCGAATGTGCCCCGATTTTTCTCAGCTAGCGTTTCTCGACACGCATCCTGGTGACAGGGGACACTTCTTTTCCAGCGACTGTGCATTTAATCAAAGGAAAGTCTTGTCCGTCTCGCAAGGTCGCTCAAACAAAACCCGATTTTTTTCTCAAACGAAGAAAGCAGTTTCTCGTTCTAGCGATCTGTTTTCCTGAATCAAGGAAACGGTCTCTTGTTTCAAGAAATTTTTCTCCTAAATCAGGGAAACAGTCTTCTGTTCCAAGAAACTATTTTCTTGAGTGAGGCAAAGAATCTCTTATTCCAAAATTATTTTTTCGAATCAAGAGAACAGTTTCCTGTTTTAAGAAACTACTTTCTTAAATCAAAGAATCATTTTCTTGTTCCAAGAAACTTTTTTTCTTGAATGAAGCAACGAATCTCTTGTTCCAAAATTATTGTCCAGAATTAAGAGAACCGGATCTTGTTTTAAGAAACTTTTTTCCTAAATTAAGGAAACCGTTTCTCGTTTCAAGGAACTGGATTCTTAAATTAAGGAAACAGTTTCTTATTTGAAGAAACTACTTTCTTAAATCAAGAAAACAATTTCTTGTTCCAAGAAACTTTTTTCTTGAATGAAGCAACGAATCTCTTGCCCCAAAATGGTTTTCCTGAATCAAGAGAACAGTCTTGTTTTAAGAAACTTTTTTCCTAAATTAAGGAAACCGTTTCTTGTTTCAAGGAACTGGTTTCTTAAATTAAGGAAACAGTTTCTTGTTTCAAGGAACTGGTTTCTTAAATTAAGGAAACAGTTTCTTGTTTCAAGGAATTGGTTTCTTAAATTAAGGAAACAGTTTCTTATTTGAAGAAACTACTTTCTTAAATCAAGAAAACAATTTCTTGTTCCAAGAAACTATTTTCTTGAATAAAGCAAAGAATCTCAGCCCCAAAATTGTTTTCCTGAATCAAGAGAACAGGGTCTTGTTTTAAGAAACTTTTTTCCTAAATTAAGGAAACAATTTCTTGCTTTAAGAAACTACTTTCTTAAATCAAGGAAACCATTTCTTGTTTCAAGGAACTGGTTTCATATATCATATTAAGAAAACAGTTTCTTATTTGAAGAAACTACTTTCTTAAATCTGGAAAACAATTTTTTGTTTCAAGAAACTATTTTCTTGAATGAAGCGAAGAATCTCTTGTCCCAAAATTATTTTCCTGAATCAAGAGAACAGTGTCTTGTTTCAAGAAACTTTTTGGAAATGGAGCTGATTTGTACACACGCAGGAGATAGAAATCTTTAAGAGGCTACGGTGGATTTACGTCCTTTAGACGCGATTTCCATTTTCATCTTGGAAATTTCCGCAACATTTTGCCCGCGAAAGTGCCCCGATTTTTCTCAGCTACCGTTTCTCGACACGCACCCTGGCGACCGGGAACACTTTTCCAGCCACTATGCATTTGATCAAAGGAAAGTCTTGTCCGTCCCACAAGGTCGCTCAAACAAAACCCGATAGGTCTTGGAAAAAGAAAAAGGTGGCTCCATACCGCCATAGGTGAAACCAAGTTCATCAAACTTAATGAAAATTTGTCCTGCTTGGAATCTTCATTAGCTTTCCGCTCTCGCAAGCTCCGATCACTCTTTAACTTCAAAGGGAAAAGGCGGAAACTCTTTTTTAAAATTTTACTTGCAAAGGTTATCAAAAGCTCGGCTTTTTTCTCCTTGCCTTCGCTCGTCCCCCGAGTGCTCATTCCTATAAAAGAAAAGCCGCGTCGATCTATTAAGCATCGCAATATTGACCTTCCCGTTCGTGATTAAACCGGTTGTTGCGTGAAATGCATTTCTATGAAATCCTTTTGAAATTTAATAATAATCCATACAATATCCATCGAGACAAAAAGATTTGATCAGCTGGTCCCTGGGGAATTCACATTTGAAGGAAATCCGCATATTTTCAATTTTGGTAAGTAAATTCTGTAATGGATAACCATTAAAATCAAGTAAGAAATGCAGCGTCACTTCAAAATTGATATTTTCCTAAATCAAGGAAACAGATCCTTGTCCGAAGAAACCATTTTTCTGAATGAGCCAAACAGTCCCTTGTTCGATATTTATTTTTTTGATGCAAGAGAACAGTGTCTTGTTTCAAGAAACCAGTCCCCTAAATTAAGGAAACAATTTCTTATTGTTACAGAACTTTTCGTTGATTTAAGCAAACAGTTTTGTTGTTTTAATAAAAGTTTTCGTTGAAATCTAGAAATTCAGGGTTTTTTAATTGATAGTGACTTGTTCTTGGATACAGAAAGGAGCTTCTTATTCTAGCAATCTGTTACTCTGGATCAAGAAAACAGTCTCTTGTTTCAAGAAAATTTTTGTCTAAATCAAGAAAACAATCTCTTATATCGAGAAACTATTTTCCTAAATGAGGCCATCAGTCCCTTCTTCGAAAATTATTTTTCTGAAACAATAAAACAGTGTCTTGTTTCAAGAAACCAGTCTCCTAAATTAAGGAAACAATTTCTTGTTCTTACAGAACTTTTCGTTGATTTAAGCAAACAGTTTTGTTGTTTTTATAAAAGTTTTCGTTGAAATCTAGAAATCCAGGGTTTTTTAATTGATAGTGACTTGTTCTTGGATACAGAAAGGAGCTTCTTATTCTAGCAATCTGTTACTCTGGATCAAGAAAACAGTCTCTTGTTTCAAGAAAATTTTTGTCTAAATCAAGAAAACAATCTCTTATATCGAGAAACTATTTTCCTAAATGAGGCCATCAGTCCCTTCTTCGAAAATTATTTTTCTGAAACAATAAAACAGTGTCTTGTTTCAAGAAACCAGTCTCCTAAATTAAGGAAACAATTTCTTGTTCTTACAGAACTTTTCGTTGATTTAAGCAAACAGTTTTGTTGTTTTTATAAAAGTTTTCGTTGAAATCTAGAAATCCAGGGTTTTTTAGTTGATAGTGACTTGTTCTGGGATACAGAAAGAAGCTTCTTATTCTAGCAATCTGTTACTCTGGATCAAGAAAACAGTCTCTTGTTTCAAGAAAATTTTTTTCTAAATCAAGAAAACAATCTCTTATATCGAGAAACTATTTTCCTAAATGAGGCCGTCAGTCCCTTCTTCGAAAATTATTTTTCTGAAACAATAAAATAGTGTCTTGTTTTAAGAAACTAGTCTCTTAAAGTAAAGAAACAATTTCTTGTTCTTACAGAACTTTTCGTTGATTTAAGCAAACAGTTTTGTTGTTTTTATAAAACTTTTCGTTGAAATCTAGAACTCCAGGGTTTTTTAATTGATAGCAATTGTTTCTTAAATACAGAAAGCAGTTTCTCATTTTAGCAATCTGTTTCTCTAGATCAAGGAAACGTTCTCTTGTTTCAAGAATTTTTTTTCTAGCTCAGGCAAGCAGGTTTACACTCCAATAATTAATTTTTCTAAATTAAGCAAACAGTCTCTTCTTCCAAAATTAGTTTTCCGAATCAAGAGAACGGTGTCTTGTTTCAAGGAACCATTTTCCTAAATCAAGCAAACAGTTTCTCGTTTTTATAAAACTTTTCGCTAAAATCCAGGAACCCATGACTTTTTAATTGTTAGTAACTTTTACTTGGATACAAAAACCAGTTTTTCATCATCGAACGCTCAATTTTTAGAAAATACGACCTGGCGTATCGAAAGCTGACCCTACATCGGCTTGTAACTATTGTTCGCTTTCGTTCTGCTTGTTCTTCTCCTGCTCCTCGTTTTCGTGTTCCTTCTTTTTTAGCACCTCGTAAAAATACAGCCACACGGAAAATGTTAAGAAGACGAATTTTCCCTCGCAGCTATTATTCCGTAACGTCCACGGGTACGTACATTCATACATACGCGGCGGCGGTAAAATAACTTTCCGCTTTCACGTGTTACCCGGCAGTTACCGGTAGGGCTTACATCCGTACACGGGCAGGGAGTAATTGTCCCGCACGGTTGCTCGTTTTTCGTTAAAAAAAACCGATCGATCAAGGGAATCGAGTTTCGTCCTTTTCTATTTTACTTCCCAGCAGCTGGAATTTAAACAAAACGTCCATCGGTTGGCACTTATGAGGAGAAGACCAAATTTGGCACCTTCTTCAAGTGAAATCGAACCCCTTTTTTTATTATTATTACTTTTTTTTGGTGGGGAAGGGGGTGGTTCTTTCTTTCTCAGGATCCAGTAAATTATAACCCTTTGCTCCGATACTCTCCATCCTAAAGGCGAAATTACCGGATACCTCGTTCTTCAGAGGATATCAAAGACCCATTAATCTCCCTTCGACTCCGTGTTCAGCCGGGAGCCAATCGAGATTTTTAAAAACGACTTAGTCCGTGTCCATAAATACAGCAAGAACGAGCAAGAGACAAAGACAGAGACAGAGAGAGAGAGAAGGTCGGTGCCAATATCGGAATCAATAGAAGCCGCCGTGGGTTCCTAGCATCCATGTTTTTCGGGTGACCAATATTTCCACGCTGCACGTGCACCTACCCCGAAACTGATGCATGCGATGCACGCGATATCGATTATCGAAGTAACAACTGTACATGCAATCGCCCCATCCCACGGCATCCCATCTCGGCCCCTGCCCTCGTCCTGCAATTTCTGTTGCTTGCGATGCACCTTCGATGCACCACCTCTATCCTTTAATCGATACATCATTCGAGTGGAGTGCGATTCCTCCTGCGTCGGATGGACGTTGCACTTGTTGTTGTTGTTATTGTTGTTGTTGTTGTTGTTGGCCAATTATTGTTGACGCTATGGGAGCCATCCTGCGGAGGACGCCACACCAAAGCGGACGCTCTTCAACCTAAACACGGGCTCTCCCGGTGATGGAGTGCGGCGCTGTCCCAATTGTCCGTCAGGTGTGGCAATATTTGACGAGCTCGCTTTAAGGCGGGATCCGATATTCATGAGGAAAAAAAAGGCGAAGTTCCAGATAGGTCGAAAGTTGGAATGACCGGGATAAAAAGTTGGCGAGAGGACGCAACACGCTCTAAAACGACCGTTGCGCGGCGTGACGTTTTCTCATTAAGGAAAGGAGCGCCGGGAAAGCTCCTTAAGGACATCACGAACCTTTTCTAATTTTCTCAGGATCCCACTTGTCTCGCGCTTATTGACATTTCATCAAAAGTGGGAGGAGGACGGAAGCAGAACACCTTCGTCCTTGTGTGCCGTAAAAGACTCATTTTTTTATGGCTCGAGAAAGAGCGCTGGGAACGAAATAAAGCAAAAGGGTTGAAGCCGTCACCGGGTGGAGCAATTTTCCGCGATGTAATTGAACAAAGTGACGCAAAGACCAAGAGTGGCGCGTTTCTAAGAAATATTTGTTTATTCACTTCATTTTTTTATTTATTTATTTACGCCCTCGAGGTGTCATGGGGCAAAATAGAGATACAGCAGGTACAGAGCAAAATCCCAGCGAATGAATGAATGAATGAATGAATAAGTGAAAAAGTGAGTGAATGAATGAATTAATGAATGAATGAATGAATAAGTGAATAAGTGAATGAATGAATGAGTGAATGAATGGGAGAATGAATGACTGAATGAATGGGAGAATGAGTGGACAAATGAATAAATGAGACATGGAGTACTAGCGCTGATTGAAGTCTAATGATTGTTGAGCTCAGACAGTTCGCTGCGGACCACCCCAAAAATTGGACAAAAACCAATGGATGAATAAGTGAATGAATGAATAAGTGAGTGAGTGAGTGAATGAATGAATGAATGAATGGATGAATGAATGGATGGATGGATGGATGGATGGATGGATAGATGAATGAATGAATGAATGAATGAATGAATGAATGAATGAATGAATGAATGAATGAATGAATGAATGAATGAGTGGACAAATGAATAAATGAGAGATGGAATGCTAGCGCTGATTGAAGTCTAATGAGTGTTGAGCTCAGACAGTTCGCTGCGGACCACCCCAAAAATTGGACAAAAACCAAGGGGGTTAACTGGGGTCATTTCGGGGGTAATTTGGTAGGGACCCGTTTCTAGGCGTATTTTGGACCATCCCGAAAATTACGCAAAAATTTAGGGGGATAAAGTAGGGTAGTCATTTCTGGGGTAATTTTTAAAAAATAGTAGGGGTAAATGCCATTATCTTGAAAAAAAGGCACATGCAATTCTTGGACCAAAAGTTTCCCTTTGAATTTTCCCAAAAATCCGATTACAGCCTATAAAGAAAATCCACAATTGTGTTAATCGGGTTTTCCGCTCTTACAATGCAACAAAAATAGATTTGCACTTTTTCCAAATAACCAATGCAATAGGATGCAACTAGTGAATGCCTCCCGCGGGGATTACATTTGCGCGTCCTGCAGCGACAATAACAATAGCAATGGCTCAGCGTAGGTACCCGCGACTCTTTCGCTGATGCATCATTCAAATTGCAGCCGATATAACTCGGCAGCTTATGCAGTTGTAAACTGCGGGTGATGCGGTGCCTCGTAACTGGAGGCACGAAATAATAATGAGGATCTCGATAGGCCCTTCACCTCGCACGCTTGCCGTTGGACTTGAATCGAGCCGTGCATTAGTGGTGTCGAAAAATGTTTAAGAGTACGTCCGGACCAACGTTACCGTTGAATCAATACACAATTTGCGGGGATAATTGGCAGCATTATGAACTGTTATCTGCTGCTGCTACTGCTACTGCTACTGCTGCTGCTGGAAACTCGCCTGATGCTGTTAGTTTGGCCGGGGTGTTACGAGAATTATCGTGCCTTTATCGAACGTTAATTGCATTATGGCCAGGTCGTCTCACTCGCTCACGGGCACATCCCTGCACGCATGGACGCGCGTATGGAGTGTCCGATACTCCATTGTGAGTTGCGAGGACGATAGTCGGATCTGGAGATTCTTCGGACCCTTGATTGTATTATTAATCAGGCCCTCAGGGCCAAGTGGGTGGCATCGTCGGTTGATTTCGTGAGAGACAATGTGCACTGCAACGAGAGTCTTCAGTTTCGCAGAGGAAGGACGATGTTGTTTCAAGTTGGTGCCACTGAACCCGTTGGGGGAATCTTCATTCGTGGCCTTGAAGGATCTACGCCAGAGCCGCCAAACCACGAAATTGCGGGGAAACATATGAATTCGAACCAATTTAGCAAATTTGCTGTTACGTTCGTTCTTTGAATCTCGCCTCGTGGGCGATCGCCTTATCCCAAATGTATCCTAAGCACCTCCGGGCGTGATTAATAAAAAGGTCCAGGCTCAATCTCCTTGCACGTTGGCCCACCTTATTTAGGTGGGGCGAGTGTATCTACTGCTTCGCTCACCTTTAATTTTGTCCAGTGACCGATTACCTCCATCCAAAACCACAAACATGGTGACAATGATTCGCGGACGAGTGTTCGAACCTTGACTTACCGGGACGGGCTTCGACACCCTGGCGATTCAGGTCACGGGCCACCGGGAATTCTTCGGATTCACGGTATCGCGGGTAAAGTTGAAGAATCCGGGTCTCGGGAGTAGACTTTCGGTGGTTTATGCCCAGGTTTCGTTCGATACAAGGCTCCGTGGCCACGTATTGCAATATTTTAGGTCCCCATACCAGGGTATGTCGGCATACGTGTGTGTGTGTGTGTGTGTAAAATCGTCGTATATCCCAGCAACGTCCATGCATATTCACCGTAGCCGTGGAATTCCCGTCTGGCGATACTGGAAACCTTCCAACTGCGAAGCGGAGGAAAACTAAAACTGTTCGCAAAGTCTGCAGAAATATGGCATCCGCGTGTGACGTATATATGCAGATCGACCCGCGTCTCGAAATATCACCTACGGGATCCAGTGTACTACCCCCCCCCCCCCCTCCACTGCAACTTCCAGCAAAATCGCAATCTTCGCCCATTTGTGCCTTTGCCCATTCCAAAAATTGCCACTTCTGTTCCGGTGACGTCATCCGTTGGAATCTCCATCGAAGACTGCGATCGAATTCCCTGAGAAGTCTAACGCTTGTCTTCGAAATCTTCGAATTCGGTTTCCATGGAATTATTCCTCCCTCTCATCCCCGAGTTTGACATGAATCCGTGCGATTTATCGCGAGATGGGGATGAGGCTGGATCGTGAAGCGAAGTTTTCAGCATAACGCAGCTGATTTTGTGCGAAACGCGTGATGTATTGGAGCTGAAGGAAAATAAGAATGAGAAGGAGGAGGAGGTGGATGATGAAGGAGAAGAAAAGTTTATCGGATTCGTATCGGAATCGAAGACCAGTCGGAGAAGAAGAGGCTTCCTTTCTTGTACGTCTACTCCCGAACGGAGAAATAATATTTGTTCGAGCTCCGCCGAGGACGTGACGCGGAGACGATATATCATTTCTTCTTATAAGTACCGAGAAAGTTTCATATGCTACGAGGATGCTGCAGGAATTTAAATTCCCGAAGAAACAGAGCACCCGGGAGGGACCCCACCCGACCGGGTGCTTCCGATTTCGGTCGTTCCGATTTTTCCTCAAAAGATACAACCGCCACCTCCAAACCGGTCGTTATTGTCTCTGACCGCGTGGCGCCATCCCTCGGGCCTATCTCGAATCAGCCCAGTGCAAGGTGAAGCGACGACGGCACCAATTTCTTCCGCCACTCCAGGACAAAGCGCGTGGCATCGATCCCAGCGAAATAGCAGTCCAAGGCCTAATGAGAGTCCGGCCGAGTTGAAGCGATGAAAGGTCCAATAGCCGACCTCCTGGCCTTTGTTCGACCCGAGGTCGTCGTCATGAAGGAATTCCACCGAACGACGGCCCACGCTTCGCTGCACACGGGCACGTTTTCGCTCCAGTTCCTCGGTCAAACGGACTAATCGGCGAGAGAGTCAGCGACGGTTTCATTTGTGCTCGGCTATCAACGGAGATCCGAGGTCTCCTTACCGCGGATATTGCGTTTCGGCGCTGATACGCGAGCGTCCGATCGAACCCTTTGCGATTAAAGTCCTTGGACGCTTTGACCGGGTCTTGGAAGCGAGAACCTTGATTTTCACATGGAAACGTTGTAATTTAGAGTCAATACCAAAGTCTACCACAGTCGGAGCCTCGAAGGACCGACACTAGCGACACCAAACCACGGATTGGCGGGAAACCACTCGAATTTGAATCACTTTTACGCGAGAAGACGTTGGAGGAAATTCGTTCACGGACAAATTGACGTCAATAAAATAGTATCGGAAGAAATTGTAACGGTATTGAGTAAAACTTATTGTTAAAATATAAATAATTGCAACAATGCAACAATGCGCACAATATGTTGCAAGAATTGTTGCGTCGTTACCCTTTGTGATCTTGTCATTGTCAAAATTACAAATACTTCGTTCCATTATTATTGTTCATTTAATATGACATGCAATTTTCCATCGGGAAGATGAAAATATTTTATTATTTTATCGCGATTGTTTTATTAATAATGAGTAACAATAGGACACGACTGAAGGAAACAACGCCAATAAAATAAGTAACAATGTAACACACGTCATACAACCTTTCATCCGTCGGATAAAAGTTGTGAATTCCTTTGTTATGAAATAAATTGCAAAAGGAGAAGATAAAATATGGCATAAAATGAAAAAAAGGTGAATTTCGAATTGTCCCACTGCCAAAACAACATGGAAGAAAAATTCCGGAATCCCGGGACAGGTGTCATGTGCCGCAAGTGAGCTTTTAATCGGTTCGAGACCTCGGGGTCACCTAGGAGGTGCCTATTCGGGAAAACGAACGGGAGGAGGACTGGGAAGCATCGACGAAATGAGGAATGGTCTCGCGTTATTGTATCGAGAGTATTGACGGCAGCCATATACCACTGCCTTCCTCAGCGTGGAATAGTGGTGAAGGGTTTCACGGAATAATTAAACGGAAGGAAACCCATCGGCAATTATACGTAACACACGATGCTTGCTACGTTGCCGAATGGCGGTGGACTAGTCTCCTCTCTCTCTCCCTCTCACTCTTCCATTTTTCTTTCCATTTTTTTGTAAATTCTCGTCATCGCAAGTTGTAAGCGTGACCCAGTTTTCCCTGACAATGCTACGAGTGGAAACTGTAGGCGAATGAAAACGAGAGAAGGAGGGAGGGAGGGAGGGAGGGAAGGAGAGAGGGAGGGAGGGAAGAAAACAAAAAGAGGGAGAAAGGGATGAAAAGTGTGCGAGAGAGAAGGAGAGTACGTGTATAGAAGATAGAATAGCTTGAAATTCATGCAACATACAGGCACAGATATTTCGCAGAAAATGAATCACTCTTATACAAACAGACCTTCCCGTTACTATACCGCATAGTGGTAACGGGATACAATAGTCAGACAATGGGAACACAGTGGTTGGCGCTATAGCTTTACCTGAATGCTATCCTGGCGCTACGGGGAAGGTTTTATGAAGGGATGACGCGCTATGGATGTATGCAGGTGTAACGGCTAAACAAAGTGGGAGCGAGCGAGAGAGGGAGGGATTGAGGGAGAAAGAGATATTGAAATGGAGAGGGAAAGAAGGAGGAATGAGGGGGGAGAAGGAGAAGAGAGAGGGACAGGGCGGGGAAAGGTATGAATGGAGGGAAGGTAAGAGAGGGGATTAGGATGAAAAAAGGAAGGGAGGGTGTGAGATAAAAATGGGGAAGGAGGGGAAAGAAAGAGTGGGGAGAAAAGAAGGGGAGGAAGGAATGGGTGGGAGAAAGGCAAGGGAGGGGATTGGGATGAAAAACGAAGGGAGGGTGTGAGATAAAAATGGGGATGGAGGGGAAAGAAAGAGTGGGGAGAAAAGAAGGGGAGGAAGGAATGGGTGGGGGAGAAAGGCAAGAAAGGGGATTGGGATGAAAAACGAAGGGAGGACGTGAGATGAAAATGGGAAAGAAGAGGAAAGAAAGAGTGGGGAGAAAAGAAGAAGAGGGGAACAAGGGGAGGAAGGAATGGGTGGGAGAGAAGAAGGAGAAGGGTGAATAGAACGAGAGGAGAAGCAAGAGAAGGGGAAGCTGGAGGAAGGGATGCAGAGAAAACGAATGTGGGAGAGTTGGAAGTGGGGAAGGGTGAATAAAGGAAGAAGGGAAGCAAGATAAGGGGAAGCTGGAGGAAGGGATGCAGAGAAAGCGAGAGTGGGAGAGTTGGAAGAGGGGAAGGGTGAATAAAGGGAGGGGAAGCAAGAGAAGGGGAAGCAACAGAAGGGGAAGCTGGAGGAAGCGAGAGCGGGAGAGTTGGAAGAGGGGAAGAGAGAATAGAGGGACAGGAGAAGCAAGAGAGGGGAAAAATGGAGAGAGTGGGAAAGAAGGGGAAGGAATCGAACGAAAGGAGGGATGAACAAACAAAGTGGGAAGTTTGTTGTGTTGTTTCAAACAAGCGTTGATGGAGTGGAAGGGGGACAGCTGGAAAAAAATAAAGGGAGTGTATGAGTGAGAAGAAGAAAAGGAAGAACGAGTAAAGAAAGTGGGAGGGTTTAAAGAGTGGAGGGGAAGAAAAATAGAAGGGGAAAAACGAATCTCGAAAAAAGAGGAAGGGGATGAAACGAGAGTGAAAGCGGGAAAAAAGTTGCTAACTAGCCAAGTGTAAACGAGAAGTTTGCTTGCGATGCCCGGGGAGGGTTAATGGCGAGCCAAGATGAGTACCCGTGAGAGGGTGCAAGTCAATTAACTCATTAACGATTATCCAGCCGATGTTAATTGACCCCTGGTGTGTCGACGAGGGGGTAGATATTTCTCACCCCGGGTGGGAAGACGCCTAAAAAGTGGTTCCGAAGCCTAACCCCGACTCCAATTCCAACCCTCGGCTGAAATGCCGAGAATCCATGGGTTTCAATAAGCCCCTTTTCGCGTTGCTCGATCTTCCGGGAAGTTCACTGGAGTAAAGTTCATCGAGTTCATCCGTCTTGCCGGTCTAATACCGGCACGAATGCAAGTTTCGAGAAAGAAATGAAAAAGAAATGAAGGGAGAGAGAGTGGTGGAGCAAAAGGAAACGTTGATACGCCATATAGAAAGTGGATGTAATCGAATGGGGAATTGATGTATCGTAGTGCGGTACTCCCTAAACTAATTCCGCATTCCCAAAGCTTCGAGCTTCTTTGGAGTCAGTTATTTAAAGTTTTATCCCGTTCAAATGCTGGATTGCCATAAAATATTCTTCCCCATCCCTCTCTCTCTCTCTCTCTCTGTCTTTTTTTGTACATACATTCGAGCGTATTTAGGGAAGCAATTCATTACTTAGAGGGTAGGAGACTGCAAGGTACATAGTGGGCGCTGCGGTGGACCTTTTGCGTTACAACAAAGTCACCTTTTCCGCAAAAGCTCCCACAGCCACGGGCTCGTGTTGTTCTTTTCGAGATTAAGGAATTTGCGAGGACCCGGCGTATTTAGCTTTTTTTTTTGTCCACCCTCCGAAAGTGTACCGGGTCTCTCGGGGGTAGAAAATGAGAGAGGAAAAGGGAGAAAGAGAATTTCCAGGATTCACTCGAAAAAAAAGGGTAGATTTTTCCACGTCGCAGTGGGTTTCAGAAGAAAATGGGGAATTTTGTCAATTTTAATATGTTATTATATTAATTTGTATTAATGCGTATTAATAATGTAATATTATAATATTTTGAAAATTATGAAATTAATCTATGAATGTTTTGATTATAAATTATTGTATAAGGGACATTCCACGCCAAATTGGACGGTTTGTAAAATTTTGATTTTTGATTTCCTCAATTTTTTAATATTTTTTAGTACCTACCGAAAAACCTTTCCTGGTAAGTTTTGAGATTTTTTTGATTACCCGTTCAAAAGATATCAAATTTTCAAAAAAAATCGCTTTTTTTTAATTTTTTGCTGATAACTTTTTCCATAATGATAACTTTTTCCAGAATGGTCCAAATTTAAACTTTTTTTTTCAAAATTTTTGTTTTTTCATGTACTCTTTAGAAAAAAATATAAAAAAAATTTTTTAAGTATTTTTGAATGAGACTTTTGAGTTTTAAATTTTTAAATCTCATTTTCCAAAGTGAGTGCATATTTTGATTTTCGTCATATTTTTTGCATGAGTATTTTTTTTTACCGCATGGAAAAAAATGCAATTTGATGATATGCAGTGAACCAATTCCAAACCGCGAATAATAAATTTTCCAAAATTCAACTGTACAATAATTTAATAAATATTTAAGCTCGACGACAAATTGTTTTTACAAGTATTAAAAAATAAGACCATGGAGCAGTAATTTCTAGAACGACGTCTGCGAGTACCTATTTGCATCAAGGGTTTCAAAACCACCCCTATTTTAATATCCACCCCCTACCCTTGCGTCGCGAAGCGAACAGTCGTAAATAACTAATCGAATGAACCCTCAACGCGGTACCTGTACCCTTTTGGTACCTACCCTTCTACCTGCCGGAAACTTTGCCGCATCATCAATTTGTTAGCAATCGTTTTTTTTTTATTACTAATTCCATCGCTTGCATTATCAATATCATCCCCCAACATTACAAGTTTCTTCGTAGCTTTTTGTCCCTCCCTCGAGTTATCAATTTATTAATAATTCGTCACTTGTAAATTGCACCCTTGGGTTATCAATTTAACATTAATTCTTGATTACAAAATTTCACCCCCTCCCTAATTATTAAACTCCTAAAAATATGTGATTATTAAATTCCACCCCCATATTTTTCAATGTATTAGCAATTTTTCGTTCCAAACAATTCATCAATAATCCTCCATCACGAAATGACACACCTTCGGGTCATCAATTTATTAATAATCCCTCATCAATCAATTTGGTGTTTTTGAATTTCACCACCACGTTATCGAGTTAATAACAATTTTTTTGGTAAATTCCAACCCCACAATTATCAATTTAGAGGCAATTTTTTTCTATCCCCCACGGTATCAATTTATTAGCAATTTATTTCCCATCAATAAATCCCACCCCTTCCCCTCGAAATGCGTAATCCATCGAAATCATCACATTTCGAAGGGAAAAAAAAACTTTTTACATATATATCCTAAAACTGGAATTTTTGAATTTGAGATTTTTCCTGAAATTGGAAACTCGTGCATTTCGAAATTTTACCCGAAATTGGAATTTTGCGTTTCGGGATTTTTTTTGAAATTGGTAACTTGTGAATTTAGAAATTTTGCCTGAAACTGGAAATTAGCAATTTAGGATTTTTCCTAAAATTGGAATTTTACAATTTGGGATTTTTCTTGAAATTGGAAATTAGTGCTTTTTGAAATATTTCCTAAACTTGGAATTTGAAAATTTTTGGATTTTCAATAAATTTGGGATTTTCGAGATTCTTCCTCAAAATTGAAAATTTGGTAATTCGAGATTTCTCCTGAAATTGGAATTTTACAATTTCTAGAATTTTCCCAAAATTGGAATTTTGCAGTTTCTGGGGATTTCATAAAATTGGGGTTTTCAGGGTTCCTCCTAAAATTTGAAATTTTTGTATATCGAGATTCTTCCTAAAATTGGAATTTTCCAATTTGCGATTTTTTTTCTGAAATTGAAAATTGGTGCATTTTGGAATTTCACCTAAAACTGCAAATTAACAATTCAGGATTTTATTTCAAATTGGAATTTTGCTTTTTGAAATATTTCCTAAAGTTGGAAATTTGCAATTTCTGGCTTTTCCATAAATTTGGGATTTTCGAGATTCTCCCTAAAACTTGAGATTTTTGTATTTCGAGATTCTACCCGAAATTGGAATTTAACAATTTTTAGAATTTTCCTATAACTGCAATTTCGCAATTTGGGATTTTTCTTGAAATTGGAAACTCATGGGTTTCGAAATTTTACCCAAAATTCGAATTTTGAATTTCAGGATTTTTCCTAAAATTGGAAACTTCTGCACTTTACGTGAAACTACAAATTGGCAGTTCAAAATTTCACCTAAAATTCGAATATTGAATTTCAGGATTTTTCCTAAAATTGAAATTTTGCAATTCCTGTGTTTTTCAAAAAATTGGGATTTCCGGGAATTTTCCTAAAATTTGATTTTTACAATTTCTGCATTTTCGAATTTCACCCCCACGTTATCAAGTTCATAAAATTTTTTTTTAAATTCCACCCCCTCCACAATTATCAATTTATAAGCAATTTTTTTTTCATCCCCCGCGGTATCAATTTATTAGCAATTTATATCCCGTCAATAAACTCCACCCCCACCCTTAATATCCCTAATCCATCGAAATCATCACATTTCGGTGTAGGAGGGAAGCTTTCTCTTGCTTTCAACGTCTTGGTATCGGCGCATCTCAGCGACAGCTGAGATATGAGATACCACCCCCATCCCACCCCTTGCTGTCCCTCCGATTCATGTAAATTCCACCGCGTAACAGGCGAAACAAAGTCTACGTGTATTATATACGATCGACAACAAGGAAATTGGGAGACAAAGCAGTTTGCGGCCGGGATGCTGTGGGTCTACACATACCGAGCTATCGGCAGCCCAAAACTCGCTTCTGCTGATTAATTCGATTCCGCTAATTTTCACTCGAAACTCAATTGTCCGCGCTGTTGTGGCTGGAAACTTCCCCGTTTCGAGGTTCCGGTTTCAGTTTCGAACTGCGTTCACGTCATGTAAAAATTTGCCTCTATTGACTTTAATCCGGGCTGTAATTACGATCGTGACGCGCGAGCAACGGAAGAGCGTCACGGAAGGGGCGTGAACACGCGCGCAAGGGGTGGGGGGGGGCGTCGCCAATCACGGAAGGGGCGTGAACACGCGCGCAAGGGGTGGGTTGGGGACGTCGCCAATCACGAAGGGGTGTGAACACGCGCGCAAGGGGTGGGGGAACATCTTATTTTATTTTGTTATCTTATATTATTTTGTTATAAGTTCAAATAAATTTATAACACGTTGTTATTAAAAATTTACTGCCATTGAATTGCTAATATATTATTATTAATATTATCAGTAGTTCTATTGCTACTAATTTTATTATTATTATTATTATTATTATTATTATTATTATTATTATTATTATTGCCTGGTAATATTATTGCTACCACTACTACTATTATTATTATGAGTATTATTATTATTTTATATAATTCTAAATATTAATATGTCAAAATTTCAAACTAATACAGCCAGAATTAAATTTTTATAATTAGAAACAATGTTTATGGAATTTCTTTATGGTATTTCTAAACTATTATTTTTCTAACGGAATTCCCCTGCAAGGAATAGAAACCATAACGAGAATCGTAGAAGAAAATTCAGTAAATGGCAGGACGATAAAGGATATCGTAAAGATTATTTCTCTGGGGATGGCCCATGGGGGCACCATGGCCAGGTCTGCCCCATAATCTCCTCCAGGTGTCGAAATGCCGTCGACAGCTTTCCTGCTCCTTCATCCTTTCTTCCTGCAAAAAATGACGTCATAATAGGAATTAATAATTATTAGTATTAATTAGTATTATTAATAATTGTTGTAATTACAATATTCAATTTTTTGTTCTGAATAATCAATTTCTCAAATAAAATAAATATTATTTAAATATCCTGTATTTCTTGATAATTCCTAATAATTATAATTTCGAATAAAAAATTGTTTAATAATCCATCGGTTGAAAAAATAAAAAAATAACGATTTCTACCGCAAACGTTGCATCCACGGAGAGAAGAAACGTCCACGCGCAGGTTTTTGAGAGACTGGGGGTTTTGGGGGGGATTGGTCGCGGGGTCCGTTTAGCGGCGTGGAGGGGGCGAAAGGGGCGGAGCCTGACCGAACCAGACGAAATACAGCTTCTTTCTCTCCGTGGACGTGAATTATATATTCAATTTGACGGCAAATAACGGAGAAAAATTGAAACTACGATTTGTATGTTTATTTACTCGCTGAAAAATAATAATTTCGCGATGTATTTTATATTATTTCCCTCCCGCATCGAAATTATTCACGTACTCGTTAATTACTTCCAGTGAATTTCCATACTCGCGATTCCATTTCAAGAGTAAATCAATAAACATTTATTATTAATAAAATAAGCGATTGAGACTCGGATAAACGTTTACTCGTGTTGTCGCGATTTATTGTAAACTTGCTGGGACTAAATATAACTGTTAGCGAATATATTACACATGCGTTCTTAATTATTTACTCGTTTAATTATTTATTTCCGCGTTCATATTTATATTGGGATTAATATTTATCGGAATGCAAATTTCTTGTCCGCGGCGTACGCCTGGACGTATGAATTTCTCAAACGCATTGTCATTCGTCATAAATAGACGTCATATTTAATTACCAACAATAAATGCTCAACTTACCAAAGCTTTATCGCGTTTACGACGTATCTGTTCCGTAAGTTGCGACATATATTCCCTGTTACCAACACCGAGTGCTCTCAAACTGTATCGGGAAATAGAAACGGTGCAATGTTTAATGTAAATTAATTTATAATACATCTCGACGTTTTCAATAAAAGCTTCATTATTATTATTACCATTATCATTATTACTATCTTTATCATTGTTATCATTATCGTTATCATTATTACTATCTTTATCATTATTATCATTATCGTTATCATTATCACTCTCTTTATCATTATCATCATTATCGTTATCATTATTACTCTCTTTATCATTATTGCCATTATCGTTATCATTACTACTATCTTTATCATTATTATCATTAACGTTATTATTATCGCTCTCTTTATCATTATCATCATTATCGTTATCATTATTACACTCTTTATCGTTACTGTCATTATCGTTATCATTACTACTATCTTTATCATTATTATCATTATCGTTATCGTCACTACTATCTTTATCATTATTATCATTATCGTTATCGTCACTACTATCTTTATCATTATTATCATTATCGTTATGATTATCATCATTACTATCATTATCATTATCAATTTTATCGGTTTCATTATACTTATCAGATGTTATACCGAACATTTTATGGCAGAAAATTTAAAAAAAATTTAATTAGAAAATTTCGTTGATTTGACAATTTCGAAACTTATCGAAAACGGGGAAAAAAAGACGTAGCTGTTTTAAATTTTTTTACAACCAATATTAAAAGTAGAATTAAATAATGTTTGTTCTATATTATAATTTTATATAGATCATAAATACTTAGTAATTTCATTATTATCTATTATTATTATTTTTATTATTATTATTATTATTATTATTATTATTATTATTATTATTTTTGTTATTATTATTATTATTATTATTATTATCATTATCAGATATTATTTCGAACATTTTAACCCATTTGCATCATGCGACTAAAATGAAAAACAATCGAGAGTCCGCGGAATATTCCGCTCTTGGATGCAAATGGGTTAAGACGCGTAATTAAAAAAAATGTTTTCTTAGAAAATTTCGTTCATTTGACAATTTTGGAAATTATCGCGAACGAGGATAAAAAAAAGATGTAGCTATTTAAAATTTTACAATAGCGGATATTAAAAGTGGAATTAAATAATCGTTATTTGAAATATTAATACCTAGCAAATGATTGAAAATAATAAAATAATAAATAATAATACATAGTAAATTATAATAATATCTAGACATAATTAGAAATAGTATATGCGTGTATATGCATGTGTAGGTATGTGTGTGTTTGCGTGTGTGGGAATTTGGGAAACATCGACCGGAAAATGGTAAAAATTGTGGAAATTCGGGAGCGATTACCGGCGATGGCGGTAATAAATCCACGAATTCGTTAATTCGCGTTAGCCCGGCTAGTTAACTTCATAAAGGCCCGCCGTTAATCGTGTTTGGATGTATTCCTCCCAAGAGCAAAGCAAAGCAAAGCAAAGCAAAGCAGAGCAAAGCAGTGCAAAGCAGAGCAAAGCAAAGCTACCGATACGCTAATGCTGCTTTATTGGCTGATAAAGCGGCGTGTAAGCGGTCATTATGGGCAGAGTCACGTCGAGGAATACCATGCACTCCACGACGCGGCCGTAGCTTGACGTATAATGAGACATTTTGATAGCGTTTAATGGAATAGTTCATGACACGGCGAGGCCCGGAACTGTGCGACAGCACGACATTACAGTTGCACCTCCTCCCGTTGTTTATGATCCAGCATCCTGCGGACATTCCGATGCACTAAATCTTCCGGCAAACTGATTAATTAATTACCGCGTTGCAGCTAAATCCTCCCTTTCGTCCTACCATGGGTTTCCTTATCCCCTTCGACGTCAGTGACGGTGACGTATAAGGACATTTTCAATAAAAAAAAAAAAGAAGTGACATTTTTGCTACATGACGCATATATGCGTTTTCAGAAAAATATTTGTTACTTTATTTTTTGGGAGTCGCTGAAAATATTATTATTATTATTATTGTTGTTGTTATTATTATTATTATTGTTGTTGTTGTTGTTATTATTATTATTATTATCATCATTATTATTATTGTTATTATTAATTCAATTACAAACCGAATTCGAACCCAAAATCTCGAATTTAGAAATTGCAAATTTAATAAGAGAAGCTACAACATTGAATTTTTTTGGAATTTTCGAATTTGGTTTTTTAACCAGTTTCGAGTCGACTAATTTTGGGCCCATCATTTTGAATTTTCCCAAGTTTGATACTCAATTGGGGTCCCAAAAAATTTCGAATTTTAAAATTGCAAATCTAATAAGAGAAGCTACAAAATTGAATTTTTTTGGAATTTTTGAATTTGATTTTTTAAACAGTTTTTGATGGTCCAATTTTGGGCCAATCATTTTGGATTTTCCAAGATTTGGAAAAACTATAATTCTGCAATTTTGGTATAATTTTGAAAGAAAAGACGAATTTCCTACGCATTTAAGGCACGAAATGGTAATAATAATAATAATAATTATTATTATTAACATTATTATTATTATTATTATTATTATTATTATTATAACAACAATCAGCCAAATTCGTGGATTTAATGTAATTAGAAAAGTAATTCAAAATTTCTAAGCCTGCATCGGCAACGGCAGCATATAAACTAACTTTCTACCGGAACAAATGCATTTCAGTCTCACGTGTCGGCATAGAACGAACAGACGTTCCCGTCGATACACTTTGGGAATGCCTTCTGCAATTGCATTATATCTCTGGAACTTGATAAACTTGCAATCTAATTGCAAAAATTGCTCCCTGTATCTTCGCGGAGTTTTGGCAAGTTCGGTTTACTGCGTTTCCTCCAGCCTCTACACCGGCAAAGTTATGCCCGGATTGTGTGAACGAATAATTTGGCAAATAAATAGACGGTCTTCCTAAAATTGGAATTTAGCAATTCTGGATTTTTCTCAAAATTGAAAATTTTTTTATTTTCGGAAAATTGCAAATTAAAAATTGCAAATTGCAAATTGCATATTAAAAATTGCAAATTGCAAATTGCATATTAAAAATTGCAAATTACAAATTGCAAACTACAAATTGCGAAATGCGAATTGCAAATTAAAAATTGCAAATTGCAAACTGCAAACTACAAATTGCGAATTTCAAATTAAAAATTGCAAATTGGAAGTTGCAAATTGCAAATTACAAATTGCAAATTAGAAATAACAAATTGGGACACATCGTCCTGAAAATCCTCAATAAAAAGAATCCCCGTTCCCTTCGGATGCACCCTCATGCGGGGGTAGGTGACGTAACTGCATAGTCGAGTTTGCACATCCTGCGGATCGCATTGTGTCGGTACACATTGTGTAATATGAGTACATCTCGGAGGTAAAATTTAACACGGAAGGCGGTGATGTTGTTGTCAGAAAACAGTGTTGACGAGCACACACGACCAGAGAGAGAGAGTGAGTGAGAGAGAAAGAGAGAGAGAGGGGTGTGACAGCTTAGATCGTTAATACACGAGGGGTTGTACAACGATGGACAACCAGAGTTATCGAGGTCGAGTGCATTCGGGTCAATGGGTTGATTACATGTAACGTAGTTACATCCCTTGAGAATCGTGTGCGGCTTTAACCAGTTCTGCTGCCGTGCAGCTGCAGCAGAGCTCCTCGATAGCGAATCCTCATGCTTCGGCGAGTTTCTCTGCGGGGAAACGATTAGGACAGCCATGCACTCTCGAATTCCCATTCCCATGCTTACCACGGTCATTCGGGGATTTTTCCCTCCGGGGACTGCACCGTTTCGACCGTGCATCGCTTTCCCCAAGCGAGCCAATAATTGCGGTACCAGCAATGAAGTGCACCAATGGAATATGCAACGATTATTGCACTTGTACTAGTGCAATTCACTTTCAACCTCGTAAAGTATCATTTATTTGTATGCATATATATCAATAATGTAAAATATTATTTATTTATTTGTATATGTATCAATAATATAAAATAAAGCGATATAAAAATTGCCAATTTAAGGGAATACCTGAAAATGCGAAATTCCAAGTGCAAAAAAAACCCGAATTTTAGAGAAAATCTATATAATATCTATATATTAATACCTATCGAAAATTGCTCCTGGTAATTAATAACAGTAATTTATTATTTTTCTAATTTCTAATTTAATTGGCTCGAATTTTTTTAGAGCCATTTATTATTACTATTGTAGTTATAGTAAAATTTATCATTACTATTATCGCACCACTGTACAATTTACCATTCCATCTCCGCATAGAATGGAACCATTACTACCAACGCAGTAACGGTTCCCTTGCAACTCTTGCAAACCCTGCACCGACGGCAACCATCCCTTTTGTATCTGCATATAAAAGACTGCATGCCACCATTTCCATGCATAATTCCCCGCAATCCCTTGCCGGGAAAGCTCAACACACCTACTGTTAATTGTTTCAGCGTATAGTCTAATTACAAGTTAACTAATTATAAGTTCTGTACGATACCACCACCACAACCACCGCATCCAGGACCAACACCGTCACCACCATCAGCATCCCCATCAGTACCACCACCACCACCACCATCGTTCTCGTTCCTCGTCATAATGGAGGAGCCAAAGGTCCCCTCGCGAGGAGTAACTTTCGAGAGCTCCTCTAATATTAATTGTCATTTCCAAATCTCTTGGTGTATGTATTAGAGTACTATATTAGACTTTGATCTACCCATTGAAGCTAAAGCTCATTGGGATTAGATTCCACCCATATGTACATATATATAGTATACATAATATTATACTTCACGGTGTTGGGAGGGTGTGGGTGTACACGTGGATACACACGCACACGGGTACATGTATCTTTCTATGTGTTTTGGGAGATGCGAAACCGATCCTGAATCCTCTCCAGACAAGGACTTTCATTTCAAAGGAAAGCCGCATTGATTTGAATAGAGATATTCATTATTGATATCGATGCAAATACCGCTGGAATCATTTGGCTCCCGTTTCGGCTGGGTCGTGTACAGGGGAAACGGTGAATTTGACCAAATTGCAGTGGTTTCCGAAGCGTTTGAAACAATTTTTCGTACTTTTGATTTTTTTGTACTATTGTTACGTCTAGGAACAGAGGAACGCTCTCTTTTTAGGGAAAAAGGTAGCTTTATGTTCCTAGGGGTAAGGGCAAGCGTCAAGATGGGGGGCGTTAGATGAAATGAAGCGAATGTTTTAGTAGAAATAGTGTAAAGATTTATCAAGGAAAAGGAAAGTCCAATCAGACTTGGAATTAAATGAAGGACTCGATACACCAGATACTAGTGTAGCCAGGGGATAACCTAATAGAAAACCAGATCTAGTCTAAGACTAGATCTGGTTCAGAACTAGTCACAGAACTTCAGGAAGGGCAAAGATCAAAAACACCAGATTCTAGTTCTAAGATCTTTGGGGCGCAGATGATTTTTTTTTACTATTGTTACGTCTAGGAACAGAGGAACGCTCTCTTTTTAGGGAACAAGGTAGCTTCATGTTCCCAGGGATAAGAGCATGCGTCAAGATGGGGGACGTTAAATGAAATGAAGCGAATGTTTTAGTAAAAATAGTGTAAAGATTTGTCAAAAAAAGGAAAGTCTAATCAGACTTGGAATTAAATGAAGGACTCGGTACACCAGATACTAATGTAGCGAGGGGATAACTTAATAGAAAACCAGATCCTGGTGCTTTAATAGGTTTTAGTTACTAATCACAGAACTTCAGGAAGGGCAAAGATCAAAAAACCAAATACTAGTTCACCAAAATCAACCGGAGGAAATCTTAAGAAAAAAAAAATCTAGACTTACTTTTTTTAAAGTTCTTCCTTAAATTGCATTCCTCCAAAGCTTGTGTAGGGGTTGATTCTATCTGACTGAAGGTCGAAAACGGAGTAAGTGAAGTACAGTGTGTTCGGGTCGCTTATAAAGGCCAAAAATCGTTTCCTGTCTCTTAGAAGTAAAAACATCTTAAATGTTGTCCGTCTTTCTTGACTACTGCCCTCTTCGTTTTAAATGGAGTTTGTGGTTTATCCTTCCTTGTCTATTTTCCTATCCTTTTCCAAAAGAAAAATATCTCTTTCTAATTTTCAAATACTAGTGCAGCGTAGGTTTGTTTGTCTTTATGAGTTTTACGACTTTATACACACCATACATTTATAAAGAAACGCATAGTGTCGTATGCTAAGCTATTAGAAAAAGAAAGAAAGACACACACACGCCGATATACATTAAATATAAGAAATGCATGTATATGCAAGCGAAAGCGATGCATAAAGAAAAGGGGTATAACAAGAGAGAAGCAACAGAGATTAACTTAAGATACTAGAATTTCAACTCCCAACTGAGGAGCTTTTACTTACGTTTCTATGGTATAACCGGGACGTGTAGCATCTGTTGCAACGTATCGAGTAGTGTGCGGTGGAGCGTAATGCTTTGTGCTCCTCAGCAAAGGTACTAATTCAACACCACCAGTTAGCTCATATACTTGTATCTCCTCATTGTAAGCGTTCCCTGACACTGCCTGTTCCTCTTCAGCCGAGGGTGTCGCTATCAAATGCGAATGCAAGGCGTTAGTACCTGCGCCAAAGTCGAAAGAATTAATCGATGCGAATCCTCTCCAAGGAAATTCATAACAATTGGCATTTCATAAATATTTGTTTGTTGGTTTAGGGAAGATTTCTATTGACGAGAAAAATTTGTAATTTTTTTTTAGAGCCATGATATAATGCAGCATAACTCATGTACCGCATTGTTTTTTTTTAAATTACTATAAAATGGTAAAATTTACATCCTGCGTTGTAGTAATTATTGCAGCACAATACAATGCGGATTCTACGTTGTAGAAATTGCTCTGAAAAAAAAATGAAATGTACGTCCCATTTTGCGGGAATTATTACGACCCAGTAGAATTTACGCTCTCAGGTGTAATATAGTAGCGGACGCGGAGCCATAGTAACTATGGTGGCTTACCTGCTGCATTCGTGCGATGCGAGATCGTTAAGTTGTTCATTTTTCGGTTGCGGAGGCGCTCGGTGGTGGATTTTGAAGTCCAACCCTGAAAAGAAGGGAATCTTTTTGATATATATTTATCTAATTCGAAATTTGTTATTCGGTGAATGGTTGATTTTACTATGCTGCAAAATAAAAATTACTGTTATTTAAATAATTGGGTCTTGACGTTGTAGAAATTATTATTATTGTTGTTATTATTATTATTATTATTATTATTATTATTATTATTATTATATGAGATGAAAACAAAAATTTAAAAAAAATAGTAGATTTTACTGTACCTAGTGTTACTATTTTTGCAATGCAACAGGATATTTTCTTTTTTATAAAAATTACTATAATTTAAACAAAATTTATCCACTTTTACACAGTAAAATTTACCATTTTGTATTAAAAAAAATTGAAAAACTCGGAAATAGCAAATTTTACTAAACCATCTGTTACAATCTTTGTAATCCAATGGTGAATTTTATTACCCTGCAAAATAAAGATTCCCAAAATAATAAAAAAAAAGGCAAACCCGGTATCACTTGATCCACTTTTTTCTTTATTATAAATTAACACAGACACGTACTGTAATTCCCTACGTACTTCAATCCCCCATACACACACACACGCGAGCAAACATACGTGTATATTGCATTCAGTAATTTTTTTTTCGTGAAATGGGAATAAGCTACTTTGTAACTGGACATAAACTTTTCCCTACTTTACGGGGATGAAAGTCTGTACGTATAATAAGGATTAGCGAAAAGTTTTTTCTATGCATATATAGTATATGGGTATGTGAATACTTATAGCTTTATTTATATACATATATACGAATGTAATATGGTATACGTGATTTTAATTATTACACATTTATTTATGACCGTGATCTCAAATAAATTTTCAATAAATAACATTCATAACGCTCAATTAACCATACACCATAAACTCCCCATAGCACTGCAAAAATTGCATGGTACCTAGTAAAATCTACCATACCCGGGGTTTCCCATTGCAAGTATATAGTGCATAATCCTCGCACACTAAATATGCGTACCATGGACTCAAAGAAGTGCATCCCGAATAACTTGGGATCCCTCCAAGGTGCTCCTCCAGGACCTGGCCTGCTACAGCCGACTACCCATGGAACGGGATGCGCCAACTAAATAAGCACACGCGAACCAACACCGTCACTGTCGCATATTAAGCAACCTGCATGCGTCCTTCACTGACGCATGCAGAATATTGTAATGCCGGTCTTATGGGCTAGACAAATGTGCATCTGCATGCACATGTAGGTGTGCATGTGTATGGGAATTATACATATTCATACCGACTGCCGAGGATCCGAGGGTTGCAACTGCGGCATATATGCCCACATACTTACACATCCGCGTGTGTGTGTGTGTGTGTGTGTGTGTGTGTGTGTGTGTGTGTGTGTGTGTGTGTGTGCGTGCGTGCGTGCGTGCGTGCGTGCGTGTGCGTGCGTGCGTGTGCGTGCGTGTTCGTGTGTGCACGCGCGCGCGCGTATGTGTACATGTGCGTGTGCGTGTGTGGGCCTCAAATACCCCGGAAAGGTGAATTTGGGTGAAAAACAAGCACCCTTGGATTTTCAGCCCGCCCAGGGGATGAACCGTCTCGCAGAAAGGGTGGTTTATCACGGCGGCAATTTTCCCGACCGTTACACTCGTACACGAGACAAGAGTCTAGTGTGTCACATAATGGGCGATGATTTACAATGGATGCACGCAATAAGGTGCAAGTGGGTGCAGCAAGGGTGTGCATATGCACGAGAGGGGGTGGCGAGACGACGATAGCCGGTTGTTCCGTGACTGACGCGTTCGGCTTTGAAACGTACACTCGTAATAAATAATTCGAATAATTTCAATCTTATCTTCCGACATTACGCTGTCCGAGGCAGCATTTACGCGAGATCGGTGCGGCGTGCACGTGTGTTGCGATAACTACAAGGATATAACGATAACGATAACGATAATGATGACGATAATGATAATGACAATGATTATGGTAATAGCAATTGCGAGAAGAGAAACCGGGGGGGGGGGGGGGGGGGTAAAAATCTGGAAGTCGTTACCGATTTTGTTTCTTGTTTTTTTTATTCTTGAGGGGGAGGGGGTGGATTTAGGGAAACTCAAGGATTTTGGGGATTTCTGTTACTTGGGGAAATTATACGTTTGTATATTTTTTGAAATTTAACGGAATTCGAAGATTTTTTCGAATTTGATTTTTTTTTTAAAGAATTTACAAAGAGTAAATTGAGGAAGAAAATGGAATTTTAAAAAGGAAAAGAGGGAGGGGAAGTTGTAATTTTTGGAAAATTAATCATCCCCAATTTTGCGGTTTCGGAAAATTCGAAGCTTTTGATAATAGAATAATTCGGAAAACAAAAATTTTTTAAGAAAAGGAAGATACTATTATTTTTCTTTAATTTGAGAGATTTTGAAGGGTTTGGGAATTTTATTTTTAGGGAAATGATTCAGAAAGAATAAAAGGAAAGAAATTTTTTTTTAAAAAGAGAAAAAAATCATTTTTTTTTCAATTACAGAAAATTCAAAGATTTTGGGAATTTTTTTTGGGAAAATAATTAAAAAAGAAACGATAATATTTAAGAAAAAAAGAAAGGGAAGGAAATATTACTTTCTTTCAATTTGAGAGAATTCGGAGATTTTTGGAATTTCATTTTTTAGAAAAATAATTCAAAAAGAGTAATTTAAGATACCAAAATATTTTCAAAAGGATAAGAGGGAGGGAAATTCTTAATTTTTCGTAAATGAATCAACCCCAAATTTCTGATTTCGGAAATCTCGAGGGTTTTGAAAATTTTATTTTCCATATATTCAATATAAGGAAACAAAAATATTTAGAATAAGAGAAAAAGAAGATAAAATTATTTGTTGTTAATTTAAGAGATATCGAAAAAATTTGAAATTTTATTATTCAGGAAAATAATTCAGAAAGAATGAAAAGAAATAAAAATATTTACAAAAAAGAGGAAAAAGAAAGAAGAAATTATTTTTCTTCAAATTAGGACAATTTAAAGGCTTTTGGTATTTTATTTTTTAGAAAAATAGTTCAGAAAGAATAAAAGAAAACAAAAATTTCCAAGAAAAGAAAAAAGGAAGACAAAATTATTTATTGTTAATTTAAGAGGATTTTAAGATTTTTGGAATTTTGTTTTTTGGGAAAAATAATTCAGAAATAGAAAATTAAAAAAACCAAAATATTAAAAGAAAAAAAAGAAGTTGGAGGAAAATCTGATTCCGCGAAACTCGAGGGTTTGGAAATTTAATTTTCTAGCAAAATCTTTCAAAGAGAATAAATTAAGGAACAAAAATTTTAAAAAGAAAATCTTGAGGAGGAAGGAAAAGTCTTAATTTTTCGCAAATTAATCACTCCCAAGGGTCTGATACACTCTTACTCCGCTGAGAAATTAATGAACGTCGACGAGTTTAAGGGCAGCAGCAGTATCGTTGCCTCTCGCTATCGTAGCGACGATAACGATAACAGCTTCTCCTCTGCTTGGCATTTTGCCGCATCATTTGTTAACGAGCATTTTTTCCCCTTTTTCTTAAAATCTCGATCCTTACATTTTTTTTCTATTTTTTTTTTTTTCGACCCAGAACCACCCTCGAGGTTACCCATTCCAGTGTAACTTTTTGGTTTTCAAAAATTTCCAGCTCCCTTTTATCCACGATTTTCCAGGGGGTTGGTATTAAAACCACCCTTGCGTAGGTGCTGTTGGGAAAATTGTCACGTCGCGCCGGTAAAAAAAAACCGCAATGGAGACGTAAGAAGAAAAAAAGAGAGAACGATTGGGGAGGATGAAGAAAGAAAGAGAAAAAGAATAATAAATTAATGGGTTTGTAAAATTCGCTAAAAATAAATATTGGAGATGCGCTCGTGACGTGAAATAACGAAATTCGCTCGAAAAATTATTGGTATTCGTAGAGACTTTATAATTAATATAAATTTTATTAATAAAGTTGATGAAGTAAAGCTAAGAAAAATATTATTAGTGAAGTTATAATATTTTTAATAAGATAATGAAGTTAATCAATTTATTGCAAATATTGACGTTTCTTATTTTATGGATTATTTTTAAAGAAGAATTTATTTACTAGCGTAAATTTATTTACTTTATACACTTTTTTGCAAATTTCATTATTTTTCTGCGAAATTTTATTATTAATTGTCAGCTGATGCGTTTATTATTTAATATAATATTTTTAAAGATAAATTTATATGTTCCAGACACTTTCTTGCAACTTTTATTATTTTTCTATATAATTTTACCAATATTTCTCATCAGCCGTTGCTTTTATTATTTAACATAATATTTTTAAAAATAAATTAATATATTCCCGACACTTTCTTGCAACATTTTATCATTTTTCCATATAATTTTGCAATTATTTCTCAGCAATTATTGAGTCTATTATTTTATGTAATATTTTTTAAAATAAATTTATATTTTTCAAACCCTGTTTTGCAATGAAACTTTCATGGATTTTCCACTTATTATAATTTTCTATATATTATTCTATGTATTATATTTTCTATTATATTATTATTATTATTATCATTATTATCATTATTATCATTATTAGCATTATTATCATTATTATCATTATTATCATTATTATTATTATTATTATTATTATTATTATTATTATTATTATTATTATTTTCTATACATTTCGCTAGAATTTCTATTATTATTCGTCACGAGCGCATCGTCTCCTTTTTCGTAAATTTTTTTTCTCTCTCCATGCAAAGAGCACGATTACCTGACCCTGATTTGTCGATGATAGGGACGACGGTGATTCTAATGGTACATTCTTCTTTCTCAGAGTCTCCGCACATGGTGCACCTCCACCGGGTTTGCCCCAAGGCGAATATCTCGCCAGCATCTCCCGTATCTATGGGGCAAAATCATGAAATATTCAGTGGCATTCTATATACCTGTTATCTCTATTTATGTATATTTCTACCCCCCCCCCCCCTCTCTCTCACTCTCTATTTCTCTATTTCTACCTCTTTCTCTCTTCATATCAATTTTTCTCTCTCTCCCTCTCTCTCTCTCTCTCTCTTTCTCTCTTTGCTGTCTCTATTCATCCCCTTCTTACATGCCAAGCCAGGACCCTCCCAGGGGGTGGTGATAAGAGTTATCTATACACCCACCACGGACAAAAGGTAAGAAAGTCTAAATTCATACAAGTTATAATAAGCATTCGAGAAGGGACGTTAATACGTCAAAAAACATACGTGCCGTCAAATCATTGTCATTGTTGAAGGAAACGCAGTTTGTTGCAAGATTGATTTTGTTTAACAATAGAATTATACTCGTAAATGGATTCGGATCCTGAGTTACTCGCTCACTCACTCAATTGTCAGTGGCATTAAGATCTTGAGGGACGAAAAGTTATGACATTCGTTGCATTATTACCGGGGTTGTTATTAATAAAATAATACGTCATATAATATTTATAATATTATCTTACGTAATATAGGTACTATTTAAATTTGTATACCAATTTATATACTGTTAATGTTGTATTTCCAAAATTATTAGGGGCTGCCACGAATGTATCGTTATTGCTATTAAGCCAATTTCATTTATTATTATTGTTATTATTATTATTATTATTATTTTTATTATTACAATTATTATTATTATTCATTTTTTTTCGCAATTATTCTAATAAAATTAAAATCCAGAGGATTTTTTTTTCATTGTATAAGAGAGTCGTAGTAAAATAATAAAATAAATTTAGTAGTATAATAATAAATAAATTAGTAAATAATTCCATCAATCTATCTCCAATCTCACTTTCTTCGTCTCCCCCATCTATTTTTCGGAATCTATCGTTCTATCCTTGTCTCCTCCTTCTGTTTCTCTTTCTTTCCCCCCGGTTCAGAGACTGAATCTCGTTACCCAGGATGTCCGGTCCATTACAGGAGGATGCTGGATCTCGAGTAAATGGTCTGGACCACAATCTCCAAAAAAAGTTATAATAATAATAATAATAGTACTCATAACAAAAAGAGAAAGAAGGAACTAATAAGGCCATCATCTTCATGGTCCAGCAGCTTCATCTTCCTCCTCCTCCTCCTCCTCTCTCTCTTTCTCTCATCCCCTTCCCCTTTTTATCTATATCCACCTTAACTGGGTGTCCCTTGAATATGCCAAGATCCCTACGGGTATTAAAGGACCGGATCGTAGGATCCTCGAATCTATCAATATTATCAATTTTTTTTAGTGCCACGAAGCAACCTCTATATAAATATTATAATATTGCTTAATTAATATAAATTTATATAATGTGGTTTGATTCTTAGTTGGTCTATATTATAATATATGAAATAAATACTTAGTTTTAATTTAGACCGAGAGTAAATGTGGTATATTTTATTTACATATAATTTGTTTCCATACGTTTCGGTCCCTGGTTGCAGACCTTCTTCAGTGTAGTAATCAGTTGATTTACATATGTTTTAATATTTAGTATTAATCTTCAAACTAATACTGAATTTTTATAACTCTCGACAACAATGAATTTTTTTATATATTTAATTATATTATTTATTATAAACATGACGACGAAAAACATATGTAAATCAACTGATTACTACACTGAAGAAGGTCTGCAACCAGGGACCGAAACGTATGGAAACAAATTATATGTAAATAAAATATACCACATTTACTCTCGGTCTAAATTAAAACTAAGTATTTATTTCATATAATATAAATTTATTTAAACATCTCAATTTTTTATAACACTTTATCGAATTTTTATTCTATTGTAAAATTTATTGATGGCACTTATTTTATAATAAATATATTGTAGGTATTCTTTATTAATTTATTTAATTGCTAGTGATTAAAATTTTGAATTTTGCTTCCTTAGAATTTTGATTTTCTTCTATTTTCAATATTCCACAAAATTCTTAGTTGCTCCTTGTTATGTAATTAATACGTCACAGCTATTTTTATTTATTTTTTTTAAACAAAAATTATGAGGATCTTTAACTTTACCTCCCCTGATTATTGACTTTCTTCCATTTTGAAAATCCTGGCAATTCTTATTTTTATAATAAATATATTAAAGTATATTAAAATAATTAAAATTTTGGCTTTTTCCTATTTTCAGTATTTTACAGAATTCTTGGTCGCTCCTTGTTATATAATTAATACCTATTTTTTTAATGAATTTTAAACAGCAATTATTGAAATCGTAAATTTTTCTTTTTCTGAATTTTGATTACCCTCTATTTCCAATAGTTTGCCACATTTTTTAGTTGGTCATTGTTATGTAATAAAATTATACATGTTCTCAATCAATTTTCTGGTTTAAAATCTCAATTTTGCTTCATCTTCTTCGAATTTCAACTTTTCCCTATTTTCAACACATTCCAAAATTCCCAATCAATTCCTACTATTATAAATATTATAATATTGTTAAATATTAAATATTAAAATATTGCAATTACAAATATTGAACTATAAAAATATGGAATGAATTAAAATATAACTTATTTATTATTAATAATGTTTGAAATAAAAATGTGATTATTGGTTTCGTAATTTTGTAAATAAAATTAAAATTAAATTTGAAAAATATAGGAAAATTAGATTTTTGAAAGAAAAGTGGTACCAATTATAAATATGTAACTATAAAAATATACAATAAATTAAAATATAATTTATTTATTATTAATAATGTTTGAAATAAAAATGCGATTATTGGTTTTGTAATTTTACAAACAAAATTCAAATTAAATTCACAAAATATAGGAAAATTAGATTTTTGAAAGAAAAATAGTACCAATTATAAATATGTACCTATAAAAAAATATAGAATAAATTAAAATTATACAACAAATATAACAAGACTGTAATACATGTGTGTGTGTGTTAAATTATATTGTTGGTTTTGAGAAATGTAATTAATTTTCAAGAAAAAAGATGGTAGCAATTATAATTATTGAACTAAAAATATACAATAAATTAAAATATAATTTATCACCCAATCAAAAAAAACAAACCCCAAATAAAAATGAGTCCCATATGTTTACACATCCTATATCTGCATCACATACATTTTTCATCCCCCAAAAGCTCGATCGATCATCCCATAGATCAACGTCAGGGTGTCGGCTCTGAATGGAAATCGCATTTCTGCAGCTAAGCAACGGAACAAACGGGGGGCTCTTCGTGGCACCGCGAATCGCGGGACACATTGTATCACAGTTAAAAGGTCCCTTTCAGGGACCGACAATAGGCTCGCGATATCGGGAAGTACCTAGCGAGGCTTTAATGGACGATAAGAAAGGGCGGAGGGTGCGCGGGGGTGTGTAAATCGAAAGAACCCGTACGGTATCTAAATGACACTGGAAATAGCGAAGCTTTGTGAGCTTTACGGCACATACTTCGTGTTGTTCCCGATGTTTCTGACGTTGCAGCTCCTCCTTCCGTCTCCTCCAAATAGCCTCGCCCTCCTGGACCACTTGCCGCTCCTGCAGCTTCCTCTCGTCTTCCAGGACCTTCGGAACGTACGTTGTTAGACCCTCTTGTACCATTTCAGCCGTTCCTTCCTTCCTTTTATCGCCTTTTCTCCAGACTTTATATTTCCACCCTTTTCTTCCTGCCCAACCCCCACCCCCTTCGCCAGTGTCTTGGCGGATGGACAATATAAACAATAGCCAGCGGGTACCGGAGGTTTCTGGAAAAATCGGAAATGTATAGAAAAAGAACAAAATGTGTGTGTGTGTGTGTGTGTGTGTGTGTTAAATTATATTGTTGGTTTTGAGAAATTATTATTGCAATTAATTTTTAAGAAAACAAAATGGTAGCAATTATAATTGTCGGAGTATAAAAATCTGGAATAAATGAAAATATAATTTATTTATTATAAATAATATTTGAAATAAAAATGCGATTATTGGTTTGATAGTTTTATAAATAAAATTCAAATTAAATTTAAAAAATATCAGAAAATTCATTTTTGGGAAAAAAATATGATAGCAATTGTAAATATTGAACCATAAAAATTTAGAATAAATAAAATCAGAATTTATCAATTATTAATAATGTTTGAAATAAAAATGCGATTATTGGTTTGGTAGTTTTATAAATAAAATTCAAATTAAGTTAAAAAAATAGAGTAAAATTGGATTAAAAAAATAATAATAGATAAAAAAAGAAGTTTGATGAAAAATTATAAATAAGTTTAGAGATAACATTGTTTAAACAATTCGAAGATAATTTTCCTAAATTTAGAAATTTTCCGAATTATTTAACGCGTTTACATACACATAGAATAAATGGAAACAAAAGTTATTAATTATTAATAATGTTTCAAGTGAAAATGCGATTATTGATTTCGTAATTTTATAACAAAAATTAAAATCAAAATTAAAAAAGGAAATAAAAATCAGGTGTAAAGAAACAATAAATTTAAAAAAAAAAGAAGTTAGATGAAAAATTAGAAATAATTTGAGAAATAACAGTGTTTAAATATTTCTAAAATAATTTTCTAAAATTAAATTTGAAAAATTCTAAGATTGTTTAAAGCATTTAAACACACGCACAAGTGTTTGCCATATTTTTATTCTTATCAAATTTCCTTTTAGTAATATTATATGAAAAATAACGATTCCATTTCTAGTGAATTTTCAGATAATAAATATGATTCATTAACATTTCACGGATTATTAACAAAAAATATAAAGATAGAGATAAAGGAAACTAGAATTTGCGCCGAAAGTAGACCGTAGCCGAATTATTTAAATAAAGAAAGGTATAAATTAAAAAACCTTCACTGATTTCAAATATTCAAGTTGGAAGGTATAATGAAAAGTATAAAAAAAAAAAGCTGAATTAATAAATGTTAAAAATCGACTGACTGCTAGAAAATGAATAACATTTAAATAATATTTATTGATTATCTTTATAATTAATGTCCTGGAAGTCTTAATTGAATTAACCGGTGCTTTTCGATAACGTATGACCTGTTTGAAAATTCAGCATTCCAGTGACGAAAATAGATTAAAAAATGAGAAACTTAATTAATATCGCAAGTAGATGCAAAAAAATGTACATTTTTTAATTGCGATGTAAAAAAATTAGTTTTTTTTAAGAAAAAAAATGGTTCCTATCCTTTATTTTTTTAAATCATCAAAATGTTCGGGTTTTGTTTTCTTTTTAAACAAATAAAATGCCCCTTTGATGAAAAATAGTCTTTTTTTATTAAACGAATTTTGAAAATCGGCTAAAATTAATTAGAAAATCCACAAATATTTTACATTCAGGAAAGTAGTTACACCCCCTTGCTGTCAGACACCATAGTTTTTCAACTTCTCACCAAGGATAAAAATGAATTTTTTTATTTAAAAAAATAAATTGTCCTTTTCTATTTTTTTACAAAAAAAGGTAATCAAAATAATCCTTTCTTATCGAAAATAATTTTGAAAATCAGTTCAAATCAATTACAAATTTTAGAAATATTCTAAGCTCAGAAAAGTAGTTACATCCTCTGTGGTCAGACGTTACAATTTCTCAACTAAAATTTCTTACCAAATATCAAAATTATCTTTTCTGTTCAACTTTTTAGAAAAAACTTCCTCTTCTATTTTTCTTGGACAAAAAATCATCAAAATAATCCTTTTTTATAAACAATAGTTTTGAAAATTAATTACAAGCAATTAAAAACTGCCGAAATACCCTGAATTTAGGAAAGTAGTTACATCCCTTGTAGTCAGCCATCACAATTGTTCACAAACAATGATCTTCGAGGACCCAAAATAATGACTCCTTATTTTTTTTTGTACAACAAAAAAAGCTCTGTTTAAATTATTTTCGAATAAAAAAAATGAAAATAGTTCTTTTTTAAAAAAAAAAAGTAGTTACACCCTCTGTGGTCAGACGTTACAATTTCTCAACTAAAATTTCTTACCAAATATCAAAATTATCTTTTCTGTTCAACTTTTTAGAAAAAACTTCCTCTTCCATTTTTCTTAGACAAAAAATCATCAAAATAATCCTTTTTTATAAACAATAGTTTTGAAAATTAATTACAAGCAATTAAAAACTGCCGAAATACCCTGAATTTAGGAAAGTAGTTACATCCCTTGTAGTCAGCCATCACAATTTTTCACAAACAATGATCCTCGAGGACCCAAAATAATGACTCCTTATTTTTTTTGTACAACAAAAAAAGCTCTGTTTAAATTATTTTCGAATAAAAATAATGAAAATAATCCTTTTTTATAAAAAACAAATTTGCAAATCCATCAAGGTCCATTAAAAACCACGAAAATATCGAAAACACGAAAAAGCATAAAAGCTCCAGACTTCGTGACTTCCAGGGGCACGATCAATTTTTGCGAAAGCCCTTGCCGCTTATAAATAGGCGAACGTGTACGAAGGGCGGCCTTGAATAGCAATAGCCGAACGCGCATTTGTATTGGCGAAACGAAAAGTAAAGAAAAAGCAAATGGGGTGGAAAAGAGGGATGCTGGGGTTGATTCGCGGTTTTCGCCGGCACTGTATTTACATTGCAATTAGGGAAGAAAGAAGAGAGGAAACTGGAGGTGTAACAAGGGGCAAGCGAAAAGTACCCCGTCGGTGTGAGTGTGTGTCTAAAAATTCCAGCGCGGAACTTTGTTAAGGGATTTCGTTCCTCACCTGACGATGAAAGCACGCGACTACTACCCTTCCGTAGATTCCTGTCTCTACCCTACCCTGGAAGGCCAGGCTGTAGTGGTTGCGGAGACGTCGCTCCTAACATACTTGTACAACTTTTACTTTGGAACGTTTGAATTATGCACTACCACTACTACTACTACTACTACCGCTACCACTACTATTACTATTACTATTACTATTACCTCCACCACAGGGCAGTGAGCACATTCTAGTTGATTTTAGGTGATTTTCAAAATTTTTTGTTTATAAAAAATGAATATTTTGATGATTTTTTTCTAAGAAAAATGCAAAAAGAAGTTTTTTTCTAAAAAGGAAAAAGCAAACAATTTCTTTGACCCTTGGCAAGAAAGTTTAATTGAAAAACTGTTGTGTCTGACAGCAAGGGATGTAACTACTTTCCCGAATTGTGATGTTTGGGCAGATTCTAATTGATTTTAAGTGATTTTCAAAATTTTTTTTTTGTATAAGAGGATTCATTTGATGGTTATTTTCTAAGAAAAATACAAAAAGAAATTTCAATTTGACCCTTGGTAAAAAATTGTACTTGAAAATCTGTAATGTCTGACAACAAGGGATGAAACTACTTCATTGAATTCTGATATCTGGGTGGGTTATAATTGATTTTGATTTTCAAAATTATTTTTTTATAAAACAAGGATTGCTTTGATGATATTTTTCTAAAAGAAATAGAAAGAATTCAAAAAGGTGTTTTATGGTTTAAAAAGAAAACGGGGAATAATTAATAGAATTGATTGAAAAAAAGAAGGAATGTGAACCATATTTTTTTTAAAGAGAACATTTTTTTTCAATTGCGATTTAAAAATGTTATGTTTTTTTTAACATTTCTCTGAGATATTATTAAGATTTTTTAAAACATTTTTAATTCCATTTCAGCTACCAGAATCTTGCATTTTCAAAAAGGTCATACGGTAGCAAAAGGCGTCAATTAATTCAATTAAAATTTCTACGACATTAATTTACAAAATGGGTAAATATCATTGGGATCATTTTTAACATTTATTGATTTGGCTTTTTTTTAACTTCTTGCACATTGTATTACATCTTCTGTCTTAAATATTTTAAAACATTAAAAATTAATTAATGCTTTTTTTATTGAATATTTCGAATACTACTACCACCACTACAACTACTACTATTTTTACCGTCGATGTTAGTATTACTGCTTTTGGTCCGATTCCTACTTTTACACCGAGCTGCTTGTAATCCCTCTTCTACTAATAGGGCTACCAATACTATTACCATTTTCATAATTACTATTAATGCAAAATTGTTAAGACATAGTTAAAACATGTGGTGTCCTCCTCGGAAAACCACGTGAAAATGTCCTTGGTTGCTCAAAAATCCTCAATCGTCAATCCTTTGGGGTATCCTCCTTCGGATAACAACGTGAAATATCCTCGGATGCAGATAATTATCAATCCTTTGGATCCAAATGTTCCACGGACGTAAATGGTGGAGTAATACAGGATGGTTTTTTTTGGAATTGATTTATAAGAGAAATATACTCCCAATGATCTTTGAACCTTTGAATATAGCGAGATTGATTTTATTTCTTCCTGCTTATATTTGGCGATGTAACTTCGATCGCGGTCGCTAGCCGAGTGTTCGCTATCAAATTAATACCGACTCACACCAATCTCATACATGTTTGAATCTATACAATAGCTTCACCTAGCGTCTCATACATTAGATTTTCTTATAATGTTTTCATCTAGGGTCTTATACATAAAGATATCCTTACAAACATAATTGTTAAAATATAGTTTTTTTTCCTGTTACTTTCAATTAATTACTTATCATACTTAAACTTAAAATAGCCGCAAAATAATGACAATTTGGTAATAGGTTCAAGCTGCTGCAATTATGCAAACTTAAATTGTAAACTATCCTCCCACAAACCGAGAATAGTATTGTTACTATTTCTATAAATTCTAAGTTAAAGGGATAACTTAGGAATAATTCGAATTTGCCCGCTTTTTTGTAAAAAGTTAAAATTGGAGGGTCCAGTCACTGGCATGCATCGGTAATAACTGCCATTGGTAATGTCAAGAATGTTAAAAATAACAACAATACTAGATTCAACATCCGCGGTTATTTTGACTGTACCGGTAATCGATGCTTAGTGTATAGTGGTAGTAGTAGCATTTTACCATCCTCCGTTCAAATATTAAATACTCCCTTCTTGACCGATGTAGAAAAATTGATGAAATTTATAGGATAAATGGACCCAATTTAGCAATAACCATGTCAACCCATACAATAGATTGACAAGTTATTGCTAATTTGCGTCCAAATAAAAGTAGGCTGCACTTTGCCTCTCGGGCCCAAAAAATTGTTGGTTAAAACTTATCAAATTTTGCAGTTTTTGACTTGAAAAGTCCGAAAATACAAGTTAAAAGTTTAGGAAACCAATAGTTTAAAAGACACGAGTATACAAATGTGTGCGTTTTTGGCGTATTTTGACAAGTCTGTACGACCCCATATGGCCTTTACTCATATTCTGATTGGTTCGCACGCATGACCACTCAATTCACTCTTCCGTCATTTACTTGAAATCTTCATTTCTTTCGGGTTGCATGGTCTTGCTAGGGTTTCGTTAGATTCTACTAAATTAGAAAGCAACGATAACAACTTAGAAAAAGTTTCTACAACTGGAGCGATTCGTGGACTCTCCATTATAATCTCTTTCTTTCGAATGTTGAGTTATTCTGGTTCGCGTATTCGCCGTGGCGCTCCGCTCTCGTTCCTTGCCGCCACATGAATTTCATAACTAACGCCATCTATTGAGGGAATTTGATACCTAACCTATCTTACCGACAGCGAACTACTACATTTTCAGAAAACGTCGTTCCCTATCGGCTGTCGATAAACTTTTGTCGGTAAATTGCATAACAGTGCCGTGCCTAAAAACAAGTCTAACCTAAGAACCCGGGGCATAAACGAGGAAAACATGCCCGATACGCGATACCCCACTTTACAGAGTGAGCGTTTTTTAGCCACAGTAGTAGTACAATATGGCACCGCTCCTCGAAACTGCTCGCGATTGAAGCTCGAGGCTTAAAATGCAGCGGAAGTATTTTTGAGGACTCCTCTTGCAACAATTTTTTTTTTGGTTTGTAAATATTGGGGAAAACCCGTAAAGTCGTTGCTCCGAAAACGGGAGGAAAGTCCAAACGCGCTTTTTATGGAGCCCAAAACGCTCGGGACACCGGCCGCTTTCGGTAATTATCAGACAAACCCAATTAACCACTTCGGGCACTCGGTCGAGCCAACAGGGAAATATCCGCAAGTGCTTATCCTTTCTTGTTTTTCCTTGGATTCACCTTTTTGTGGAGGAACTCCAAGGTTCTGTCTCTCTCCGTCCCTCCCATTCGACCTCTCCTTTTTCTTTTCACACAATTCCTGGCTATTTTTTTTTGTCAAATATTGAGTTGTTATTGTTATTATTATAATCATCGTCATCGTCATCGTCATTATCCCTTAATGGTCACCCGGGGTCAAAATGACCCCAACCGAAACTTTAACTAGAATTACTATAAATTATTGGCGCCCGATTGGTCTAGCCTTCCCTCTAATAGTGCTTTGGGATTTCCTTTGCAAGATAAGATTAATGTCGGGAAGACCCTCTTCAAATGTCAAAATAAATACCTTTTTTGAAGCGCCCACTTTGAAGTTTTTTTTTTTATACATTCTGATATCTCAAGAATATCACCCTAAAATTTTATGAAAAAATATTAAAAATTGCCAGAGTTACGGTTTTTTTAGTAAAAAATGGTATTTTTTATGGATTTCCTCTTTCCCGATTTTTTTTCGCCATTTTGAAAATTTGATAAACATTTTTTGCGATGACGTTCTCATTCTAAAAGGCTCAAACTAATATCCTGAATTTTTATAAGTCGCTCGGAATGATATTGGCAACGTGGTAATTGTTTAAACATGGCTGGGGTCATTCTGAGCCCGTGTGACCATTAAGGGTTATTGTTATTATTATTATTATCATTATTATTATTATTATTATTATTTTTACAAGACACCAGAACCATTATGAGATCAATTTTTAGAAATTTCATCCATTGAAATCGTAATTATGAACACAATATATAAGTAACATAAGTAATGGAATAGATAATAACGGAATAATACATAACAATAGTACTTACATCGTAAATTAGATAACTGATAATTTGTTGAATTTTTTGTTGGTCGATGACGATAATATTTTTATATTTTTCCTTTGTTTGTTATTTTTCGGCCGATATATATATACATATATATATATATATATATATATATATATATATACAAATTTTTTGTATATACCTAATCGCAGTATAACAGAAAGATACAAGATCGCAAATCAATCATGAGAAAAAGTATTCAATGAAATCGATAATATAAACTCGTTATTACTAAAAGATTATAGGAGAAACGAAAGCGAAAAAACCAAATCAAGAACTACATCATAAATTAATTTGAAGATCCGTTTTTATCTGGAGAAATGACAACAAGAATTTCAATCTAAAATGACGCAAAAAATTTAACGAAATGAGCATACACTCGAATATCGATCTACAACAATTACAAAATACTGAAGAAGATCAGCAATAATTGATTGAAACATATAAAATATCAAAACTACTATTCGCTGACCGAATAAAAAAACCAAGGAAAATAAAGGAACATTATTCAACATCGACCAACTAAGAATTGGACAAATTATTATTATTATTGTTGTTGTTGTTGTTGTTGTTGTTGTTATTATTATTATTATTATTATTATTATTATTATGATTATCATTATTAGTAGTATTAGATTTTCCCAAGTCAAAAGTAAACAAACAGGGTGAACTTCGATCGTGGTCGAGCGAATCAACCGGTTCCAATTTGGTTTCGTACACCTTCAAATTCGTTACGAGTTTACCTAAAATTTATCACAATTGTCTTGAAAGGGATTGCGATTGATTCGAAAGTGGTTGTTACTCGATTCGATATTGGTTACGATCAATTAAAAAATTGATCTCAATTGACTTAACTTCTTTATGACCGATCCAAAACAGACTAAGATCGACTAGTAATTAATCACGATCTACTCAAAATTGGTTAAGATCGATGTCGGTTAAGATTGACATCAAATTTAGTTGGTTCTGAGTTGATTTCGACCAACTCGGAATTAGTTAGGAGTTTATCTGTAATAATTCATCTTGGTAGACTCAAAAGTGATCGCGATCAACTTGAAATTGGTTATGATCGATTCGAAACTTGAAATTCCATACAAGTGAGTCAAAATTGGTTACGATCAACTTGGAATTGGTTAATCATTACTGATAATAATAATAATCATAATAATAATAATGATGATAATGATAATAATAGCAATAATGATAATAATAGCAATAATAATAATGATGATTAAGATCAATTCAAAGTCGGTTAGACTCGGAATTAGTTTCGATCTTATTGAATTAGGTTGCGATTCGCTACAAATTGGTCGAAGTTGACTCAAAATTGGTTTTGAATATTGATGAACTTCAAAGGTAGACGCAATCGGTGATAAAGTTTACTCCCAATTAGAAATAATCATCATTCAAGTAATTCAAATAGACCGAATTAATTAAAATCAACATCAAAATGGTGGAAATTGACTTGAAATTAATCAAAATAAATCCCGAATTTGTACATTGAAATTAACTCGGAGCCAATGACGTCCACGTTGGAATTAGTTGCGATCGACTCAGAAATAGTTGCAGCAGAATTTACTCGACTTTACAACAATTGGATTTAGAAGAATTATTTTTTCTTCAGGTCAAAGTTCGGATATCGACACTCGTCAGTAATACCGAGAAGCCGATGGAAGAATTCTTATGGAACCCATGAAACATCGGGAACCGTAGGAGTGTTTCTAAAACGATGATGACAATTTCCAAAATCGAAATTGCACATGTATATAGACGTAACAGACTACGAGACATATCGACATCATTATAAAACCGGGAGGGCAATCATTTTTGTGGATCCTTACCGAACCTGAGAGTCGGGACTCCTGTCGTTGGCGATACGAAGAAAAGCTGGAAAATGTTGGCCCGGGACCTGGGAAAGGCAGATTACATTAGTTTAAATATCCATGGAAGCACCTCGTCCTTTCCACGTGGGACCGGTAGTTCCACGAGAAGCCTCTGGAGGGTAATCGAGCGAGAATCCTATAACAATTAATTAATTATAACACATTCAATACATTTTTCACTAATTATTCGATAACAATAAGATGGTCAATCTTTTATTTATTAATAATCAGTTAATAAAAATTTCCATTATCAATGATCACATGAATAATATTTTTTGTACTAATTTTTTACTAATTCTGATTGTTAATAATTCGATCATTAATACTTCGTGTACTAATAATTAAATAATGAAGATTTTTAAGACCAATATTCGAGTAATTAATTCATTAATGAAACTTAATGTGATGAATTTTAAAAATATTTATAATCGTTATAAATTATTATATTTGTCGTTTCAGCAATGGAATCAATTATCGAGGTTTCAACGTAACGTCCTGTACTTTATGGCCATTACGATTTTACTTGTGATATTTTACCTCATTCCCGGGGAAGGTGGGAACAACGCGGTGGACAAACGCGCGGAGGACGATAATTTCAATTCCATACAAGACACACCAAAGCACGAGAAAGTCGTAGAAGATATTGTAGTTGATAATTTAGATAATCAAGTTAATAATCAAGCCGATAACGGCAAGGACGTTATCGAAGAGCCGGAGTTCCAGCCGGAGAGCAATCGGATCGACGACGAACAAATCGGAGAACCACCGCAGCCGAAACCCAATCCTATAAAGTTCCATGGTAATATCTCCCGAAATGGGATCAATTAATTATTTTTAACGTTACTTATTTTTAAATGTGTCGATGCAATTGCAGTTTCATCCAAATCTTTTGGTATCCGCTGCCCGTAATTTATTTACATTTAATGCAATTAAACAAAAGTTTTGTTTATATCTTAAAAAATATGTAAACAAAAAATTGAAATTACTGTTATTGTTATTTTTTTTATTTTAGTTATTTTCGACACTTAGACATTGAATTATTATTATTATTATTATTATTATTATTATTATTATTTGAGAATTTAATAAATATTAAATAAATAGGATTATAATTTAAATAATTAAATATATAAATAAATAAATAAATATGGTGGAAAGTGTTGATAGTATTAATATTCTGTGTGTGTATTATTATTGTTATTGTTGTATTTTAGGTCCACAAAATGCGAGGCAACAGGCTGTAGTCAAAGCATTCAAGCATTCCTGGGACGGGTACAGGAAATATGCCTGGGGACACGATAACGTAAAACCGATTTCCAAAGGCTACCACGATTGGTTTGGACTCGGATTAACGATAGTCGATTCCCTGGACACTTTGTATATAATGAATTTACAGGAAGGTATGGATGAGTATGAATAAAATGAAATCCATTATTTTATTGAAAGTAGGATTAAAGAAGAAATTATCCGTGATATTCTATTTTGTGATAATTGGATAATTGCTGATTTAATTATTGATAATTGGATAATTAATAGTGTCATCAACGACAATTAGAAAATTTATAATTTGATCGCTGATAGTTGGGCAATTAATAGTTCAATTGTTAGTAATGAGAGATACAATAATTATATTGTCATTTATTGGATAATGAATAATTTATTTATGGAAGACTCGAAAATTAATAAATTAATTATTGAATCGGCATCCAGGTAATTACGGATTTTTCAAAGTAAATAAATAACAAAATCGGCAATTACTTAGTTGCCAACCTAATATTTTTAATAATTGATTTAATTACAGCCAATAACCATATTAATTAAGAAAATCAAGACGACGTATAATTAAAATTATTTTTCGCGACAGAATTTGCAGACGCTCGAGCGTGGGTGGAGGAAAGTTTGCTGTTCACGCAAAATCGGGACGTAAATTTATTCGAAGTCACGATACGAGTGCTCGGTGGATTGTTAGCGGCGTATCACCTATCGGGGGATAAAATGTTCCTAGATAAAGCTGTGAGTATTTCACGAGTACCTGGAAGCTTTTAGAAAAATATATATTTTTGAGAATTTCCGGGTACTCGAAAATCCCGTTTTTATGGACGCACTCGGAAAGATCAGTTACTAAATATTGTAAAAAAAACAGCAATTGTGATTAATGACCGAATGAATAATTTTAAGACGGATCTAGGGGAGCGCATGATGCCTGCGTTTTCTACCAGATCAGGAGTGCCATTTTCCGACGTTAATTTGGGAACGAGAAACGCCCATAGCCCGAAATGGGGCCCCGACAGCAGTACCAGTGAAGTCACATCGATACAACTGGAATTTCGGGACCTAAGTCGAAGTACCGGAGTTCCCACATTCGAGGTATATTCGAAATAATATTTTAATTTTAATTATTTATTTAAATTTGATAAGTGACTAATTGACGAATAATTGATTAATTTCATAATCGATTTGAATCAATTTTCAATTGACCTCCTTGAATTGGAAAATTAATTAAATAATAATAGAATATTGATTTTATCAAGGTAATTAACACTACGCCGTAACACTATGCAAAAATTATCGGGCAAGCGCCGGTGGTACCACGTTGGTGCCATGCGAAAATTATCGGGCAAGCGCCGGTGGCACCACGTTGGTGTCGTACATAAAGATTCATACCGACGCCAAACGAATAGTTTCATCGTTACCAATGAGATAATTAATAATTTTATTACTAAAATTATTTAATTACATTTATTCGAACGCGTAAATTGAAAAATTATTGAACCAATAATTTTTTTAAATTTCATAATTTCATTCAATTGTTTGTTAATTTACAGGCGGCTGCCGCAAAAGTTTCGGAACACGTCCACCGACTTGAAAAATACGATGGTTTGGTACCGATTTTCATCAATGCAAACACCGGGCAATTTCGCGAATACGCTACAATCACTTTGGGTGCACGTGGAGACAGTTATTACGAGTACTTATTAAAACAATGGCTCCAAACTGGCAAGACAGTTGATTAGTAAGTATTTGTTTGGCTTATCGTGCCCCTATTCTATTTTTCAAAATAATGTTTTTATTTTATTAACACATTTCTGGATGGTCACTTTCGATTTTTAGTTGGCAATTAAATACCAAAATTAAATAATTATTGATAATTAAATAATCCAATTATTAGTAATTAGGTAAAAAATATGCCAATGAAATTTTAATTACGAGCCATTGGTCCAAGAATAAAAAAGAAATAAAATAAAATTCCTCAAAAAAAAATCCCAAATTCGAATTTTCATTCATTTGAATTTTTCAGTTTACGGGACGATTACTTATCCGGCATTTCCGGTACGCAGAAACACCTTGTAAAACGCACCGCGATTAAGAAGTACCTTTTTATCGCCGAACTTGTCGGGGCGACAAGAGACATGAAACCCAAAATGGTAAAATATTTTCTTCATAGTTGTTATTATTATCGTTATTGTGGTTATCGTTATCAGTCATTATTATCTATTATTTTTTATTTTATGATTTTTAATTCAAAATTTTTATGAAATTTTGAATTTTTCGAAAATAGGATTCGACAATATTCATTATTAACCGAAATTTATTTTTTTACACATAAATCAGCAACAAGACAAATTTCTCTCGAATTTGAGAAGAAAAACAATATATAAATTTAATTAAGAGCTAATTAGGTAGAAAAATTTTGATCTCTCATGAAAAATTTGTAAACCGAAAATTCTTTGGAATGCGGACAAAATTTTACTTCGCAACAATTTTTTTTCATGGAATTAATTAATATTTTTCTCAAACTGGGAATCCCCTAGATTGGCAGCATTTGTACGAAGCTCAAAAGGATTAATTATTCTTTTTTTTTTAAAGTTAGAATTTTTTAAAAAGCTGTCTTTGAAAGATCGACATCTTTTTAAAATAAACTTCTTAATTACATAATTTTTAATTACATTATTGGTAGATTTTCGACGTGCGCGAGAAATTGCCAAAAAACAGCTTATTAAGAAAAATTGTCGAACCTTTCGCGAAGCTTAAAACCGATACTTTTGTTTACGTTATGTTTCATTTTTCGCAAAATATTGCTTTAACTAAAAAAAAAAAGTCAAATTTAATTAACTCGAATGAAAATTCTATCGGTTAAAAACCAAATTCGAAAGTTAATTTATTTCGATTAATTTTCAAGTAAATTCATTAACGACAAACGGGTGAATCAATTAAATTATGGAATTAAAAAATTACCGATTGATGATTTTTTTTAATTTATGGATTTGAGCAAATATATTAAAAATACAGAATAAAATTAATAAGTAATTTTTGGCTAATTAATTTTCGAATTCGAGAAGTCGATTTTAATGCAAATAAATTATAAAATTAATCGATCACTCTGAATGATTTTTTGATATATTGATTCGAGCTTTAATTTATTATTGGCTAATTAATTTTCGAATTCGAGGAGTCGATTGAAAATTAATCCAAATAAATTATAAAATTAATCGATCACTTTGAATAATTTTTTATATATATCGATTAGAGCTGATATTAATTCAAATATATAAATAAATTAAGAAAAAAAAATTACTTTCTAGTGAATTACAATAAATTTAATTTATGGATTCGAGCAAATATTATAATATTATACAATTCTAATTAGGTAGAAAAATTAATCTATATTCTTTTATTGTCGGTTCTAGGATCATCTAGTTTGTTATTTGGGAGGAACATTGGCGTTGGGGGTCCAACATGGACTCCCATCCGAACATATGGACCTGGCTACCGATTTGGTTCAAACGTGTTATCAGACTTATGCCATCCAACCAACTTTCCTCGCCCCGGAAATCACTTATTTCAACGTACACGTGAGTTTCACCAACGATTCAAAAATTGCTTTCCCCTCCTCAAAACAATTATAAAAAAAAACATTAATTCAATTTCTTTTTCTTCCTATACTATGATATTGTTATTTTTTAGAAAAACGATATTCAAAAATGAGATTCCTTTGGTACAGAATTTATTTGCTTGAGAAAAATGTTGTCTTTATTTTTAATTTTTTAATTTTTTGAAAATTAACAATTATTTAATTTTTAAAATCTCGAATTTGTATTCTCATTTTTCCAACGAATTTCAGGGCACGGAGGATGAGAGCCAGGTCGACATGCACGTGAAGACGAACGACGCGCATAATTTGCTGCGGCCGGAATTTATAGAGAGTCTTTACTACATGTGGTATTTCACCGGGAACAAAACGTATCAGGATTGGGGCTGGCAAATCTTTCAAGTGAGTGGTCAAATATTTTCATTAGCATCTTCGATTCCGAGGGAAATGCCTGACGTTTATTAAAATTTGTCAATTTAATTTTTTTAAATTTATTTAAATTTATAAAGTCGTTAGTTTAAAATTAAATTGTAATATTGATGAAGGTCATAACAGTCTATTTGAATATTAACACTGTTAACACTTTCTTTAATATAAATTGCTTCCATTATTTTACGCTTGTATGTATCAGATTCGTTATTCAAAATTTTAAAATTATCAAAATCAAATTCGTGGTTGTATTGTATTGCGTGTTTAGACAATCCTGTACTAGTTCTATTTTTTGTGATATTTAAATTTAATTTGATATAATTGATTTACGATTACTTTCAGTTCGATTAGTTTCAATCTGAATTACTAGCCTCCTCTAATATTAAATTTAACTTGTAATTAAAATGATGAAATAATTTCATTAATTTTTCCAATAATAATAATTTCCAATTTATAATAATAATAATTTCCAATCAATAATTGATACAAACGAAATTAATAACAATAACATTTACTGATATTACAATTTATAAAAATTTTTCAGGCTTTCGAGAATTACACTAGAGTCGAGGAGGGTTACACGAGTATCGGGAACGTGCGTAACGTTATGAACACGCGACACAGGGACATGACGGAGAGTTTCTGGTTCGCGGAGACCCTCAAGTATTTGTATCTATTGTTCGACGACTCTCGTCAATTGATCGATTTGAACCGATGGGTGTTCAATTCGGAGGGACACCCCCTGCCCGTTTACGAATCGTAACAGGAGATACGTCGTTCCGACGATATCATAGTATCAGAGTTTAGGGAAACAAAAGAAAGACATATTCAGATTCGCGAAACTGAAAACCGATTTTGGACTGAGAAAATCGGCACTTTTCACTCAAAAATACCGGATTTCTTTGTATAAATTGCTTCCAAAACGTTCAAATTTTCGTGAATTTATTGTAATTCTCTAGAAAGTAATTTTTTTTTCTTAATTTATTTATATATTTGAATTAATATCAGCTCGAATCGATATATATAAAAAATTATTCAAAGTGATCGATTAATTTTATAATTTATTTGGATTAATTTTCAATCGACTCCTCGAATTCGAAAATTAATTAGCCAAAAATTACTTATTAATTTTATCCTTTATTTTTAATATAATATTTGCTCGAATCCATAAATTAACAAAATTCATCAATCGGTAATTTTTTAATTCCATAATTTTATTGATTCACCCGTTTGTCGTTAATCAATTTACTTGAAAATTAATAGAAATAAATTAACTTACAAATTTGGTTTTTTAACCGATAGAATTTTCATTCGAGTTAATTTAATTTGACTTTTTTTTTTAGTTAAAGCAATATTTTGCGAAAAATGAAACATAACGTAAACAAAAGTATCGGTTTTAAGCTTCGCGAAAGTTTCGACAATTTTCCTTAATAAGCTGTTTTTGGCAATTTCTCGCGCACGTCGAAAATCTACCATTAATGTAATTATAAATTATGTAATTAGGAAGTTTATTTTAAAAAGATGTCGATCTTTCAAAGACAGCTTCTTAAAAAATTCTAACTTTAAACAAAGAAAAAAAGAATAATTAATCCTTTTGAGCTTCGTACAAATGTTGCCAATCTAGGGGATTCCCAGTTTCAGAAAAATATTAATTTATTCAATGAAAGAAAAAATCATTTCGAATTGAAATTTTGTCCGGATTCCAAAGAATTTTCGGGTTTCAAGTTTTTCATGAAAAATCAACATTTTTCTACCCATTTAGCTCTTAATTAAATTCATGTATTGTTTTCCTTCTCAAATTCGAGACAAATTTGGCTCGTTGCTAATTTATGTGTAAAAAAATTGAAATTTTGATTAATAATGAATAATGTTGAATTCTATTTTCCAAAAATTCAAAATTTCATTACATTCCACGGAAAGAGAAAAATAGTTTGGTATTGGAAAATATGGGAATCTCCTCCAAACGCACTTTTTACACTCACGCGATGCAACATTTTGTATTCCAAGAAGAAAAAAAATTGTTGATACAGTTCCGTGACGTAACCGGAATATTAAAATCCTATTTTTGTCCATAATTTTTTATCAATAAAAAAAAACATCGGAGTTTTGCTTCTTAGACAAACAATACAAAGCTGATATTTAACGTTTGTATTATTTTCCAACTTTATAAATAGATATAATAATAATAATTACATGTATGTGTGTGTATTTATTATTATTATATAATAATAATAACTATAATATAAAGTATAATAATAAATAGAGTAATAATAATTACATACACATGTATATGTTTGTTATTATTATCGTTATTATTATATCTAGTGGTGAAAAAAAATTAATTGTTATTATTATGATATATATATATATATATATAAATTAAAATAATTTCTGGTGACGTCACTGGAATTAAAGAAAATACACATAATCGAAAGTTACATCTTTCTCTATCATAGGACGAAAAATAAAAAGAGGGACTATTATAGATTAAAACGAAGAGTAATTATACCAATCTTTTTTTTTCATACATAAAAAAAGATTGCTATAAATAAAAACGCTACTGTGTGTTAGTAAATCTAGTCGTTAAACTTCAATGCAACGTCACAACAATTTACAGTTCGAAACAAGTACTTCGACACAGGAATTAATACTGAATTAGTTAATTTAGAGAAGGCAATCAATCAATTAATCTATTAATTAATTAATTAATTAATTACATACTCGTGTAACATTTTTTTGTAACTGCCGGTTTTTTTTTTGTGGCAGAATAATAGTAGCAAGAATTTGAAGAAAATTCTTTTTTTATAAAGGGAAAACGTCCCCGAAATCATTTATCAGGGGTACCCATAAGTAATCAATTATTTGAAAATGCGAGCCAACATTTGAGTTCAATCTTATTCTTATTAAAAAAAAAAAGATTAACGTTTTAGGTAAGGAAATTTTTGTTTGTTTGTTAGAAAAAAAGATTGACGCTTTTTAGCGTGGATCATATACGGCCCATCAGCCTGGCAAGGGACGCGTCGAAAATCGAATGGATATCGATTAGATACCGAAAGAAATACTTAAATTATACAATTTTCAATTGCAAAAAAATATGTAGCGAAAGATAAAAAAAGATATAGAGAAAAAGTTGTATCATTTGAAAATAGAGATTTGTAAATAACGTTAAAAATTTCGTTCTCGAATTTCTTTCCACAGAATCCCGGCTAATATCGCACCCATAGTAATTATCACAAATTAATTATTTTAAAAAAAACTGTGTCTCTGAAAATTAATTTGAAAGGATTGATATTATTAATTTCAATTAATATAGATACGATATTAATTGATACCACCAGGATTGATATTAATATAAATTACGCTAAATCGAAAATATTATTAATTATCTCATTACGTCACAGAAATTTTTATGAATTTTTTAAATTTGAAAAAAAAAATGGTGGTTTCGAAAAAACAATTAATAATTATTAACGTTAATAACAGTATAAGAGAGTTATTAATTCATGGCCGAAATCATGAATATCAACATTTACATGAAACTGATTACGTCACGAATTTTTATAAATTTTCTGTTTAGTTGAAAACAATTTTTTAGAAAGATTATATCCCAATTACCGAGTTTGTTATAAATAAGAAATCTGGGATCCGTAGGAAATTTGTACAAATTGTGAATAAAAATGTAAAAAAAAAATACTAAATTATTTTAATTTTTTGATAATGCGTGAAAAATATTCATTGTCATGATTATCACTAAAAAAATAATTGCATTAAATGATTCATTTTTTTTAGATGGAACAACGGATCAATGGAAGGTTCAAACCAACGCGAGCTCCTTTCTTTTTCTTTTTTCATTAAATATTATTATTATTATCATCATCGTAATAATATTTAGGTTTCTAATACTTATAAATCCTTCTAAAAAATATCTAGATCGTATAATTTATTATACAAAGACAATATAAAATAGGAGAAAGATACACAAAAAAAGGCGTTTCTTTTTTGCGTATCTTCCTTTTTTCTGTTTTTTCGATTTACCTTTAAATTACAACATCTGTGTCGGCTTACTTTCATCATGGTTAGTATCAAAATTTATAAAAATCAGTCCTTTATTCTTATATGTTCGTTTGTTCTTCGTGTCAATACCTTCGGTAAATCACGATATTCGATAATCAATTGGATCCTTAAATGATTCACAAACTTTACATGTCCCCTTGGTGTCTTTTCTTTTACTTTTCAGTGAATCCTCTTGACTGGAAAAGAAAGAAAGAAAATACAATTATTTTATTGTTTACTTTTTATGTATAAGAAAAATTCGCAATTTTCTTTTCTTTCCTTTCTCTCTCTTTCTCTCCCTGGTTTTCTATCTTTTCTTTAGTCCCTCTATTTTTCCACTTTTTCTTACTTTCCCTATTTTCTCTCTCTCGAACTTTTCTTTCCCATTATTTTTTTATAATTTTTTTTATATTTGCTTTCTCCTTCTATTTTATCCTTTTCCATTCCCTCTACTTTTCCTCCTTTTCGCTTCTTTTCTTTACTCTCCCTCTCTCTCTCACTCTTTCCCTTTTTTCAGTTTTTCTTTACTCTGTCATTTATAATCAATGACTCAATCAATGAATCAATCGATCAATCGATCGGTTAAGTGATCGACCAATCCATCTTCGAACTAATCTATGAAAGAATCAACCACCCAATCAATCAATCGTGCAATGAATAATGGATCGATGAATCAATCATTCAATCAATCGATGTATCGATGACCCAATCAATGACTTGAACAATCATTCAATTAAATAATGAATCGATCACCCAACCAATGAATCGAACAATCATTCAATTAAATAATGAATCGAACAATCATTTAATCCATGGATCGAACAATCACCCAACCAATGAATCGAACAATCTTTCAATCCATCGATCGATCGAACAATCACCCAACCAATGAACCGAACAATCATTCAATCCATCGATCGATCGAACAATCACCCAACCAATGAATCGAACAATCATTCAATCCATCGATTGATGCAACAATCATTCAATCGATCGATGGATCGATCGAATTCGAATTATCAACCAATATCTCTATCTTTCTCCCTTTCCCCACTGACAAAAAAAGTCCCTTTACAAAATCCAAACCCAGAAAAATATGACATGTGTCCTTACAGGATCCGGGACGGAGCGATTAGAGTTTACTTAAAAATACGTAGATTGCGGGAAAAAATGCCACGGAGAAGACAATGACGAACGGACGGACGAGCGAACGGATGAGTAGATGGATCGATCCGTGTGAAAATCAGACTATCGTACATTCGCAGCACTGCTGCGTGTAATATATGCACTTGATGAGGCAAGGGTCGTCCTCGAGGTCGTCGAAGGCCGTCGTCTTCAAACCATTGTTCTTCGTTGCCGTCGTCGTCGCGTTATTCTGGTGCGACTTCGCGCCACCGTTCTTCTCCAACTTCGTGTCCGTCTCCTCCAGCGGCAGTTTCTGCACGATCGGCATGATTTCCTCGATGGCGATGCCACCCTCGCCGTTCCCGGCGAGATTCCCGTTGCCGGCGTGCTCCTGGATCTCGTAGGACTCGCAGTCCAGCCGCAGAGATTTCAGCGTGACCGTGGTCGTGGGGGAATTTTTGCCAGGTCGCACGTCGTCGGGCATGTCGTACCCGCTGGGCACCGTCGAGGTCTGCAAGGGCGGTGGCGAGTCCCGTGACATCATTACACTGAAAAAAAATTAAAATTAGTGATTTTGCAATTTTCTTTTTATTACAAATTTTGTAAATTGCATTTTTGCAAATATAATCGAAAAATAGTATATTTATCTATTTATTGATTATATGGAAGAAAATATATAAAATATAATTCAAAATGTGGTCTATTAATTTTTTATAATATTTTTTTGCATTATTTATATTTTATATATTTATAGTAACTAATACAAATAATAATAATAATAATAATAATATTAGTATTAACTTTGTGCATAATAAACAAAATTTAAAAATGAAAAATATTTTTTATAGATATGCTATAAAAAAAATATAGCACATATAATTCAAAATATCCTCCAATAATTTAAATATTATAATATTTATAAAATTGCCACATAAAAAATATATAATAATTAAATGAATATTATATTACACAACAACTATTATTATTGGACATATTATTTTTTGAATTATTAATATTAATATTCATACTTGGATATTTTTAATTTTTTTTTTTGAGGAAAATCTTATGCTAAATAATGGTTATAATTTCAATTGCAGCTGCAATAGGTTTTCCAGGAACTATGTCACTGTCGGGCTGGTTTCGCGAAAATTCATTTTATATGAAAAAGACAAAGAGTCGGTCAAGAGACTCGAGTATCGAGTGGAGGTTTCCTAGCATGTTACTCGACACCGAGTGCCACTGCTAGACGAGGTATTAAGTTTTGCACAACGGGAGCTAGACTTTCAATTGCAACTGCGGCAGTTAAGAGTATCATTATTATCGTCTCATATTTTTCTCTCCTTTATTCAAGAAACCTCGACTCTGTAACTGCATCAATGAGATTCGTGCTATCGTTACTTCAGTTTCCAGGAGTTTTTATGAAGAGCAAAGACCAAGTCCAGTTTCGAGACAAACTCGAATTTTTGCTTGTCCATCGAGGAATCGGAAGCTCGATCCATTAAGTTGGTAATTTTTTTGGAATTGAATTATCTAATATGAAATTAACGATGGCGTGGCTAGATAATTTAAGCAACAATATTTTTATATGTTTAATAAAATTTTCTTACTCGAGTAACAGTTATCGAAGCATTTAATAGAGAAATTATATGGTTGATCGAGTGACCGATCATTACATTGGTCATTTTTAAAGATGAAATCAGAAAATCTATGATTTATAACAAAATTGCAAATGTGTACACAACTTTTTTCGCCTACCTAGTATTTATTGTTACATAAAAAAAAATCCAATGGAGAGATCCATCGATCGATCAATGACTCGGCGGAGAAATTTGTTATTTTTCTGTATAAAATTGAATATTCCAAAATTAATAATAACATTGCTCCCTTGTGCATCTCTCGTTAGCATTGAAAATGCAAAAATGTAAGAAAATGCATAAATGCATGAAAATGGACAGATGCACAGAATCAACCCATCGCTTAATTGAAGAATTAATTGCCCGAGCAATTAGTAATTAACCCGAATTTTACAAAAATGGTATTTGACTTTTCGATCCCATTTTTCACCATCTACCTCCACCTTTCGGCTTCGACACCTTATGCCGGACACCCTGTATAATATATATAGCTAATATATTATTCCACACATTATATACAAAAAATCTGTATAATATTTTGTAATATATAGCTAATATATTATTCCAAACATTATAAATAAATATAAAAATCCCCAAAAATTAAGAAATCACCGCAAATCCACGAAAAAAAAAATTCCACCCAATCCACTTTGTAAGTTCTTCAGGCTTGAGCCTCATTAGCATACCATTTTTCTCTCCTACAAGGATGCATTCTCCCCCTTTCGTCAGGTGTCAAGGGCGGGTAAAACGACATCTCGCATACCAGTTCCAGGGAACTTGGCCCTGTTCCCCTTCCTTATTAATTCCTCCGCTTCTCCTTTTTCCGATTTTCCCAAAATTGGTATCCTCTTTTTTCTTTTTCTGTCTTTTCTCTCTCAATTTGTATTTTGTCACTCGTCGATGAGTTTCCAAATTCACCAACGCCGACTCACAACCCGGCTACCGGTCGAACACACATGGGGGCTCTTTAGAAACGTAACGCACGACTCCCGATCCCCGAATACTACTACTACCATCGGTCCCCTCCCATTGAGTCCGGGCACCTACGAAAGCGCACCTTTCGCATATTCGCATCTGCTCTTGGATCTTGGCTCTCGCTTTCCGAAAGTTCACAGTGCAAAAGCTAACAGCAGCGACAAATGGAAGCGGTGCCTGTGCGCTTCTATTTTCTCTTCATTTTCCTCCTCTCCATCTCCATCCACATCCACACCATCCATGCCCGACGTTTTACGTTCCGCATCGGCTCCTATTGTATACTATTGACCTTTTCTCCCACTCCTCGATGCCACTCGTCCCACCATTTATTTATTTATTCTCATTCCGAATTTCATACCGGCATGGGCGCATTTCATACATGCGTGTGTATGTGTGTACAAAAATTGGTCAGAATTTCAGAAACGGATTTGCATTATACAGGATGGTCCACGCAACGTGTCCACATTTATAACGGGCAACGCATATTTTTGAAGTTACAAGGGTGGACACGTTGCGTAGACCACCCTGTATTTCATATATGTGTATATATGTCTGTATGTTAGTACAAAAATGTGAGAATTTCAAACGGATTCGCGTTATACAGGACGGTCCACGCAACATGTCCAACTTTATATAATGTGCAACGCATATTTTGGAAGTTACAAAGATGGACACGTTGCGTAGACCACCCTGTATGCCATATATGTGTGTGTATGTGTACAAAAATCAGTCAGAATTTCAAACACATTCGCATTATACAGGAGGGTCCACGCAACATGTCCACATTTATAACGTGCAACGCATATTTTTGAAGTTTAAAAGTGGACACGTTGCGTAGACCATCCTGTATTTCATATATGTGCACGTGTGTGTGTGTATATTTGTACAAAAATGAAAGATTTTTCAAACACATTCGCATTATACAGGGTGATCCACGCGACGTGTCCATCCTTATAACCCGCAACGCTTATTTCGAAACTTATAAAGGCGAACGCGTTGCGTGGACCACCCTGTATAATGCGCATGTGTTTGAAATTCTCACATTTTTGTGCACACGTTGCGTGGACCACCCTGTATTTTGTTTAACGACTTCAGATTTTGTTTGCTGTTTAGTACACAGCGGTTTCAAAAACTAACGGACCTACCCTAAACCTAAGCTCGAGTCATTTTTCCCCCGTAACGCATGGATTCTGAGATAAGGGGACCTTAAAAATACCCTAACGACACCTGAGGGTGTTTTTAAGATCAATTGAGTTACTTAACTAGCCAGACCCATGCCCCATCTTGAGGATTTTAAGGCAAAATTGAGTAATAGGGTAATCAAAGATGGCCGTCCCTCAAAAATGGCAACCCACAATAGACAATATGGCGACAAATGTTGTTGTCCCCTCCCCCGTGAACTCTACAACCTTTTCCGATAGTGTTGCCATAACTCGAGCGAAAGTTGCCCCCTCTACCGTCTCTTGTTACGTCACTGACCGATAGAGTTTTTTAAAAATTTTTGTTGCCCTAAAACGCTTTCTCGAAGGGGCATTTTGATGGAAACTTGAAAATGGCTCACCCTGTATGTTTTGGAGTAATTAGAATTCCCTTTTCTGACCTTTTCCAACCTCTAACGGTATTCATACGTACTCCATGTACCTTAACTTTACTTATACACGCGGTACTTGCTCGTACCCACGTTTATTACACCGATACGCCAAGAAACCTAATGGATACCCCTTGGGGTATTAAAATAGAAACCATACCCTTGTTGATATACAGGGTGGTCCTTGAATGCTCCACAAATACAATTCAGAACAGAAAAACATTAACGAAACGTGTGAAATATAATAAATAAAATATTCAAAACAAATTGAAAGCTTATAAATGCCTGTAATATACATATATACATATATTTGTACATCTGCATATGTATGTGTGCATGTGCATGTACATGAAATATATTGATGGATAGCTGTAGACGAGTAGGTGTTACATATGTAAATAAAGGCAGTGATTGAAGTCCCCTTAAAGTTCAATTCTTCAATTAAGTACCGTCCTTCTATGAAGCGTAATTAATCCCAAGTGGCTCAATTTGTATGAATCGTTGGAAAGTCGTGTCTTGTGATTTTCGTCTGATTCTTCGAAAAGAAAACGAGGGAAATTTGGAAAAGAGAGAAAGAGAGATTTTTGGAAAAAGAACAAAAATTTTGGAGAGATAGATAGATAGATAGATAGTTTATTAATATGCCCTGGAATGTTCCGTAGGGCAATTTTGACATTTACATTTGGAATAATGTTACGTTGTAGTTTACAATAAAATAAAAAGAGAGAGTAAACAGTTTAAGTTTGACAGCTGATCGGGTGAAGCAGCCTACGATTACACTTGAGTAAGTTCCTTATTAATTAGATAATTAAAAAGCGAAGCCTTAAAAGCCGGCAGCGAATCCATAGTGCGTATATGGGAAGGAAGTGAGTTCCAAAAATATATAGCAGAGAGTCTAAACGACTTGTGAAATATAGTAGTGCGATGAAGTGGTATGAAGAACAGCGTCTGAGCATTAGTGAGGCGTTCAGAGTGGCGGGTTCCTGGGATTTCATCAACAAATAGTTCTCGAAGATATTCAGGACGTCCAGAATCCAGGATCTTGTAAGTGTTGCAGCCCAGGAAGTAACTACGACGATTTTCTACTGATAGCCCGTTGAGGCGACCAAGTCTGTAAGGGGTTATATGCTCATCGCGTTTGAGGTTAAAAATAAAACGAACACATGAGTTGACAAGTCTCTGGAGTTTGGTGTTAAGCTCTTGAGTAAGATCGTTATAGACGAGACAACAATAATCGATGTGCGGAAGAACAAGAGCTGTAACCAATCTAATCCTCAATTCTAGGGAGAGAGCGTTTTTTCGAAATTTTAATCTTGACAGAGCAGCATATACCCTCTTAGAGATTAGTGAAACATGCTTGTCCCATGAGAGGTCTTGGGTCAGTAGTACTCCTAGGCTGCGAACATTCTCAGCCCAGGGGATGTCGATGTTTTCAACGGAAATAGCTGGAGGTGGAGTAATTAGGTGCTGATTGATCATGGAGACGAAGGCAGTGCTTCCATGGATGACGGCCTTGGTCTTTGTCAAGTTGAGCTCAAGACCGTTAAGACGGGCCCAACGTGCCACAGATTGTACGTCTTCCGCTACCAGTTGTAGACCACGGCTTAGGTCGTGGGGGTTCCAGGGAAGGTAGATCTGGAGGTCGTCGGCAAATAGCATAACCTTGCAGTGCTTAATAAAGCCTGCAATGTCGTTGATAAATATGGAGAAAAGTAAGGGACCTAGAACAGAGCCTTGTGGAACCCCGGAAGACACTGTAAGTTGGGAAGAACATTGACCATCAGAGCCACAAACCGACTGCAACCTGTCAGAAAGGTAGCTGTGGAACCAGGTAACAGCCTCGTCGCTTACACAGTAGAGAGACAAAGAGAGAGAGAGAGATATATATTAAAAAAGCAACTGAGTTGAATGATTATAGAAAAACAACAACAATAATAATAATAATAATAATAATAATAATAATATTAATATTAATAATGATAATAATGATATTAATGATAATAATGATGATAATAATAATAATAATAATGATGATGATGATGATGATGATGATGATAATAATCATAATAATAATCATCATAATAATCATAGTAATCATAATACAAAAAGAGTAACTAAAAAAAGGAAGTAAGAAGTTAGGAAAACAGAGTGAGAGAGAAAGAAGGAACTAGAGAAAGACAGAAAAGGGAGAGAGAAAGAGAAACGATGCCATATGTAAGAAGGAGAGAAAATAAATTGGAATATTGTGTTGGCATCCAACTAATTGCGGATTTTTTGAGGCAAATTGATAACAAAATCCGCAATTACTTAGTTGCCAACCTAACCCACTATTATTATTAACAATGAGAGAGTTACTATAAAAAGTAGCTGATTTTGAGTAAAAAAAAAATAATACAACAAAAAGGAAGAAAGTGAAAAGCTAGGAAGTAATTGGGAAGAGAGTGAGAGAGAAGGAGATATAAATAGACAAAGAAGGAATCAGTGAAGGACAGAAAAGTATGACCTAAAGAGGGACAAGGATGGAAAAACAAGAGAAAGAGAGAAGAGATGAGAGAGAAAGAGACAAGGATGAAACAAGAAGGAGAGAAAGACAGACAATACCGTAAAACAAAGAAAATAAATAAATAAAACACTAATTGTAAGAAAGAAAAGGATGTGAGAGCAACAAAGATAGCGATATACAAAAGATCAAGAAATAGACGGAGACAGAGACAGAAATAGAGATGATGAGAGATAGAGATAGAGATAGAGATGGTGACAGACAGAGATAGAAATAGAAACAGAAATGCTGACAGACAGAGATAGAAATAGAAATAGAACAAATAAAGACAAAGACAAAACAATGACAAAGATAGAGATAGAGATAGAGAGATAGAGATAGAAATAGAGACGGTGACAGATAGAGACAGAGATAAAAATCGATGGACAGAAAAAGAGAAACAGAAAACCTCGAAAGATCGACAACCGACGATCGACTTACTGGTACACGCCACGCTGAGATCGAAATTTCTTGAATCGCCGCATCCTTCTTTCCCAGATCGGATGCCTAGGTTCGCGAGTAACAGCGCGCGATCTCGTTATTTTTTGCGAAATCGGAAGAAGGAGCTTGGTTGCTGCTACCTCGTGACAAACTTCTCCTGTTGTTGTTGTTGTTGATGGTTTGATTACAGCGCGCGTGTGAAAACCGACACCATACGTTGGCCAGACAGACACACATAGAAAGCTGCGAATCGTCCCACGTAGAGCGGCCAAAGGCCGATAGATGGTGGTGATTCTTCGTGGGCTTTCTCAAATCTTTTCGATTCAACGATCGTGACGTCCCTCCTTGCTTTGCTCCTTCGCGTTCATTTCCCCACTCTTGGACCCATACTCTCTCCATCCTTCTTTCTTTCTTCGCGTACCTTAGATGGAAGCAAAACCGGCTTTTTTCGCCGCCGGGATTTTTGTTTGTTTGTTTTCTTTCCTTCTTCATTCAACCTTTACCTCGATATTTGCCCTCTCTCTTTCTCTCTGCCCCCCCCCGACTCGAACATATACTGTCTTTGTCTATTTATCTCTCTCTCTCTGATCCAATCAATCTCTGTCTTTCTCTTTCTCTGCTATCTCTGTCTCTCTCTCTCACTTTCTTTCTCCAAGACTCTCTCTGTCTCTGTATTTCTCTGCTCTCTCTCTCTTTCTCTCTCCAAAATTCTCCAATACTATATTTACAATTTGGAATATTTATAAATATACGACTTTAAATATATTAAATTACATATCACTGCAATTTCATTAGATCTCTTCAATTTTTAATCGATTAATCGTATTGAAAAAATTACAATTGCATAAAAGGCTGTAATATATATCTATAATTGTTAAAAAAACAATGACATATACATATATGCCATTCGACAAATAGTTACATAAGAAAATATCAAAATAACACATTTCCAGGCAGTTTTTAGGCATTCGTTGGACACTAAAAATGTATTAGAAAAAGAATAACTAACACCTTTTTACCATAAACTATGTCCTCGAACAACTACCCAGAGAAATAGTAAACAAAGTGCGGGTTTCGCAATGAGTTTTAAGTAACATTCGAGTGTGATGAAATGCTATATTCCAACTCGAAATAGAATCGAGTAGTCAACCATGAAATGTTACTTAATATATTACTAGCGAACAGCCATGGATGACTTAACGATATAGTGGGTGGAAATAGAGTTTTCGTACCCTTGAGAGGATAAGAAAGTTTACACTTCATAGAAATTACCATGTTACGATGGGTATGGAAGTCGCAAATAATTCAATCGAGGATCGACCGATCAATTGATTACTTCTAATAACGGATAATTGACTCGTTAAGTGATTTCTGTAGATTCGTTGTCGAACCCATTGAAGAAAAATTATAGAATCCTAAGTATCCGAGATGAATTAAGTATTTTTCAAATGTTTATGAAGAAAAAGTAAGTTATATATCAATTAGGTGTAGGAAGAAATATTATTTACGACCTATGGATGTAAAATATCTTATATTTGTAAATTCTAACTTAATAATTATAAATATACAATTTCGCACGTATTCAATTTCATACTTACGAATATTTTGAAAAGAATTTCGGTTTCATGTAGAGTAATAAATAATTATAGAAAAGTAATAATAATAATAATAATAATAATAATAATAATAATAATAATCGATATTGATATCCTATTTTTTGTTACTATTCAATTTTATTATTATATATCAATTACTATTATCTCTACTATTAATTGCATTTCTACGTTTCCATAGTTTTATCGCCACCAATTTCGATAGAGAACAATCGTACTTGGAATTCCCATAAAAGTGCATATAAATATAATAGAAACTTATAATGCATTTATACTAACTATAACTATAGTAATCAGCTTCTATGTATAGTATAATATAATAAATTCCATTATCATGTATCTTTACAATATATATATATATATATTTTTCCATGTGTCGCTTTTCGCTTAAAAAATGTGCGAAATAGTTAATTTAGATTAAGTTTCCAATCTAAATCTGGACCCAGACACCCTACATTCCATCGGAATAGTCTCAATTAATTAATTGACTTCATTGGTAAAAAAATTAGTAATAAAAAGTCGATCCAAAAAATTTAGTAATAAAAAGTCGATCCAAAAAATAACACCTAAAGATTTAATATATATATATTATATATGGTTTGGGTTGTTTCCTTTAGTCGTGAAATTAATATGTCTGGGTCGAGATTTTAGATTGGAAACTCAATCTAAATCAAACAATTCGCATTTTTTAAGCGAAAAGTGATTATAGATGAGTAGATTAAGTTTCCAATCTAAAATCTCGACCCAGACTACATTCCACCGGAATAGTCTTAATTAATAAAAGTGTCGATCCAAAAATTAAATATGTAAATATTATATATATTATATGTATATACATGACACTGTATTATATTAAATATACATACTATATATAGCAACTCCTAGTATACTTACATACATGTGTATGTATGTGTGTACACGTTTTATCGTTTTTTTTTTCAAAACAATCTGCAACTCACCCATAATCCGAAGTACTCGGTTGAGGATCATCGCTGTAAACATCAGCGTGAATGACGATGGTCGAGTCTTTCATAATTCACCCCGAATTTCTTCTTTTTTACTGCAAAATACGTACTCATGAGTACAAATAAAGCACATCGCACATATGTATGTATGCATGTGGTACTTGTCGATGTCGTCGCAGGCTTTGTATCGGAATCGAACACAAAAGTAGCCTTTGACGAATTCGGCTTTCGGGCAGAGTCCAGGATACAGGGACGACGAAAAGAATTGGAGGAAGGGATGGAAGTACGCGTTTTTTTTTTCACGGACAGTGAACCATTTTATGTACTAAAAACTAAATAGTCACAAATTACGTTGTCAGCAGCTTCTCACGTTTCTCATGACCACCGCATTGCCTTGCCTTTCTGTCCTTTTTCTTTGTCTCTTGACTGACTCCACTTCACTTCACTTCCCTCGCGTGCATGTGTGCACGTGTGTGCACACATCGGCGTAAGAATGCACGCACACAAATGAGGAATGGGGAAACCTATTAAATTGATCGAAAAGTATTTTTATTGTAGGGAAAAAAGGGTACGACAAAAGTTGTTGGGCCCAAAAAGTTGAAGAAACGCGGTTTTTTTTTTTTGAGCAATCTCTACTTTTTGAGTTTTTGAATATTCCGAATTCTCCAATTATTCTTGGATTATGATATTCCGAATATTAGAAATATTTAAAACAGATTAATTGTCTTAAATAACAACGCAAGGATTGTGTTCAATTAGTAATAAATAATTCCTCTAAAATAGAGAATTATGAAATATGGGGGGGGGGGGGGGAGAAAAAATGGAAGAATTCGTAGATTTTATTTAAAGGAATTTTCGAATAAGACAAAAATCGCTTATTTTCAGAGAAAATTCCATAAATTTTCGAATTTTCGCGGTTTTTTGTGTTGGTATTCGATATTTTTGGAATTTTTGAATATTTAAACCCCAAAATTCTATTTATAATATCTAATAATATTTGAAATACAGATTATATGGTACCCCCTCCGACCCCTCCATGGATTGTGGAGGGGGAGGTGTGGCGGGGTAGAAGAACAAAAAATTCCAAAATTTCTAGATTTTTCTAGCAAATAATTTTCGAGCCAGAGAAAACCTATTAAGTAATTTTCAAAAATCTACATCACAATTTTTCGAGTTTTCGCGGTTTTTTGGTATTTTTCGAATTCAAAATGTGGCGCACGAACGCAACTACAGCCCGAGACGCGCGCATTAAGAACCAAAATGGCGGAATCGGGATCTGCGCGAGGGAAGGGAGGACGGACGGACGGACGGACGGACAGCTCGAAAAGGCTGTTTCGTTGTTTCGTTTGTTATCGGTAACAAAGTGAAACTCGCCCCCCCGCGATTATTGTTTCCCGATTACCGGGAAATGTCGAGATACTACTGATCGACCGGAACCGGGACTCGCAATGGCGGGATGATAAAAATATCAGCCACCGAGTCATCATCCGATGCCTCTCCATAGTGACCACCGTCGAGAGAGCGCGGAAATTGCCGTTCTTCGGAAAAAGGAAAAATAGGCGCAAGGTGGGAAAACCAAACTCGCAGGCTCTGCGATTCCCTTTGAGGTTATGTTTCCAGGGAAAGAGGGCAATTTTTATCAGCGATCCGCTTGTTATCTCCATTTCGTCATAATCCGTTGTTTGCCTTCGCTTCCGTCACCTGCCATGTTCGTCCGTCACTCTTGTCACGAATAATACGAAAAAACCTTATGTCGTAGTGATTTTCGGTGAAACCCGTATTTTCCGTTTGTCAAAAAGCAAAAAAACCAAAACGAAAACGGAAAAGAAACCGGAAGGTTTTAAGAGACCCCGGAAAAAGTCTCTCCAATGTTACCACATACGTAAGAATCCAATTTTTTCTTAGCTTCCTTTTCTTTTCTTTTTTTTTCGTTACCCTGATTTTCAAACTTTTTTTATATGTATAAATATGTAATATATATTTTTGTAGGTGTATTTGTAAATGTATATATTTTTATCCAATGTTATTTAATTTTTTTTGTTTTTCAGTCATTTTATAAATTTCAAATTTCTTTCGTACCTACCAATTGTATCGATATATGGTGTAACATATATTTTTTGTATATAGGAACACGAATATATACATATTTACGTATTTTTGTTTAAATATATAAATACGTATTCTCGCTTTCGTGAAAATTTCTCTTTCCAAAAGAGTTTTGTCGATCAAAGGATGTGTATAGTATAATTACATATATAAAGGATAAACATATGTTTACAAACATATGAATACGTATATAAGTTTTCATATGTATTAATATAAATATATAAATATAAGAATATGTATTCTTGATTTCTTGATATAAGTCGATATATCTAAAGTATACATTCCTAATATATATTCTTTATTTTTTTCCATTTATTTGTATTTTTTTTGGTTGCATACCACTTTTTTTAACCAGTTAGCTGTGTTTGACGACTATATCCATCATAAATATACGTGGTTCCTATAGGTCGCCACAGTTAATTGGTTAAATAAAGTATAAAAATTAATTCGACGTTAATTTGACATGACGTTTCCGCTCGTTAATCCGAGCCTTCTTCGGACTATTATAAATTTTCAAAAAAACATATACGTATATATAAATATAAAGAATTCTTTAACTTACATTATTTTGTATACACGTTATAATAAATTAAATAAATAATTATTTCTGATTTTACCCAGTTAACTGTGTTTGACGACTATATCCGTCATGGCGATTTTGCAGAATTTTGTGTCATGACGACTATTTACGGTCGTCATGACACAAAATTCTGCCACATCGCCATGACGGATATAGTCGTCAAACACAGAGTTAACTGGTTAAGATTTTGAGAAGCCCCAAAAGAAGTCTCGAATGTTACCGCAAATCCAAAAATCTCATTTTTTTCCATTTTTTTTCAATATCCAAATTTAGAATTTTTTTCTTTCTTACACTAATTTATAATACCCAGGAATCGATGGGGCAGTTAAAGAATGCATATATGTATGTAAATACATATATAAACAAAAATATATATTTTTACATATACAAGAATATAAATATAAATTTTTCGCTTTCCTGGAAATCCAAAGATTCCGTCTCTGTGGTGGTGGTGGTGGAAAGGGGAACCGATACTAATTTTTTTTCTCAATCTCTTTGTTTTTTTTGCAGGAAATTTTGGCACTTTTTTACCAGGCTGTTTTTGAGTTTTTTCAAAATCTCAAAAATAGGCGTAAGTAGTTTTGGCTTTTAGTTAGATACACCTATTTTCGAGTTTTGAAGGAATTCAACAGAATTCTGTGAAATTTCTAGGAAATTTTTTCTGCGATACCTTTTCTTTTGTTGAGTTTTTTCAAAATGACAAAATTGCTTGCGAGGAGTGATTCTATCGAAATTAAATACATTCTTTTTTGGAATTTTATGAAAATACGGAGAAACGGGAGATTTTAATTGTAACGTTTGAAATTATTAGGGATTTTTTCATTCGTCGAATTTTTAACCCATTTAATGTTATTTCTTAAATAATAATTGATTTTTTAAAACTTATTTGTATTTTTAAATTCTGCAGGAATTTATCAAAACTTTTCAGAAATGAGATTTTTGAAAATCTGGAATTAGAACAGATTTTGCAGATTTTAGATTTTTTTACATGGTTTTTATAATTGTTCTTGTTTAATTTCAAAAAATTCTATATAGTAATTGGACGCTGATTAAATTTTTGAACTTTAATTAAATTTTTAAAAAAGTGCCAATTTCCAGTTCTGTTTTTTTTTCCCTAATCTTCAATTCTTCTAATTAACCAAATTTTATTTCTTTTTATTATTATTGTTATTAATAACATTACTCCTATTTATTACTACTACTACTACTACTACTGTGTTCTTTCTTACTTTTATTAATTACCTATTTCAATTATTAATTCTACTATTATTTTTTATTTATCTATTATTATTTATACGTTACCTAATATTGTTCGTATCTTTTTCAGGTATGTTTGAAGTACAGAGACAGGAAAAATATGCCAAGATCAAATGTGAAGTACGAAATCGCTCGAGACGAAGGGGAAACGTGCGACTATTATTTACAACACATCCAAGAATTTCAAAATGTACCAAAAAAGGAGTCGACAGTGTATAGAAAGGCCTTGCAAGGTGTCTCTTTGATAACAGTGTATTTTGTGTTATCGATAGGCTTAACTTTTTATCAGAAATGGGTTTTCGACGATTACGTAAGATTTTGAACTTTCACTTTTTTCCCACCTTTGAGCCACGAGCTGCCAATCTCTGCGATCATCTCGCTAAATACACTGCAAAATACAATGCACTATAATAATAATAATAATAATAATAATAATAATAATAATAATAATAATAATAATAATAATACCAAACCGACCTAGCTTTCGATCTAAATTTCCCAATTATTTTCCAAAATATACTTTGTGAGTGTTCCGACACTTCGCCTTGAATCCTTTTTTCGCTTGTTCTCAAAATTCGATTTTACTTTCGAGCAAAATTTACTCGAAATAGATTTTGAGTCTTATCAAGAAATAGGAAAGTTCGAGACGAGTTATCGGAATACCCACAAGGCATACTTTTGCTCGCTCGAGCAAACCGAACAAAATATAAAGAAATATATTTTTAATATTGCAGTTCCAAAATTATTTATATTACAATTATATATCGTTATATTAAAATATTTAACATTATTATATTATAATAATAGTTACAACAGCAGCAACTAGAAATTGGAGTTTGTGTGAGTCGTGTCCTGTGGCTCGAGATGTCATTTACTTTTCGCAAATCTACTTAATTGTAAATATTTACATAATTTATATTTAAACACTATGTCGATCGAATTTTTTATTCCATCGATACAAATATTTACTGTCAAGTGGAATTGCCAAAAACGAAGAAATCCTGAAACTTCATCACGAAATTTGAAATTTGAAAATCGAAATTTAATTTTCTCCTAATTTTCATTGCAGGGTTTGAAATTCCCTTTGGGGGTAGTTTCCTGTCATCTAGTCATTAAATTTCTCTTATCCGCGTTGGTTCGATTCGTGAGACAATGTCGGAACCATCGAAAGCAACAACAACAAATGCGATTGCCTTGGCAAACACTCGTTTGCACTCTTGCCCCTCCGGGAATAGCCAGTGGACTGGATATCGGCTTATCCAACTGGGCTATTTCGCTCATCACCATGTCCTTGTAATTATAAACAAATTTGCACCAAACGATTTTCCAGCAATTTTTTTATTTTTCCACTGAAACGCTCTTTTCTCTATCTTCGTTTAGATACACAATGTCCAAATCCACGACTATCGTCTTTATTCTAGGCTTCTCTCTCGTTTTCAACCTAGAAAAAAAGGTAAATCCAGTAATTGATTTCCCTTTTCAACAAATTTCGGGCAAACAACGCCCCGAAATCAATATTCATCCTCGAAAAGGGGTAACAGAGTTCGGGACAAATCGTTAGAGTACCCACACGCCATAGTTTCGTCTACTTTCATTTTATCCCCATTCCCTCCCCCCTTTTTTTCGAAATTTTTCAAGTATTTTCAAAATATGGCTTGTGGGTACTCTATGAATTAGTCTCGCGCTCTACTTTTACGTGAAAGCGATTATTTAATTTAATAAAATATAATACGTTAACATATTTTGTTATTTTTCAGTCCTGGACGTTAGTTGGCATCGTAACGATGATATCGAGTGGTTTGTTCATGTTTACGTACAAATCGGTGCAATTTAATGTACTGGGATTTATCCTGTGTTTGTTAGCGTCGTTTTCGAGCGGATTGAGATGGACGATGGCACAACTTATAATGCAAAGATCGAAACTGGGCTTGAGAAACCCGGTGGACATGATGTTCCACATGCAACCATGGATGTTGCTGGCAATTGTACCGGTAACTTTGAAATTTGAAGGTAAATTTACAACGACGAATTACGAAATTCCTGGTATTTTTTCTATCCTAATTGAAAATCTCTTTTTTTCTTCTTCTTCAGGATACGCTATTTACGAAGGATTCACAAATACCGATTGGAGCAATTATAAAGATATATTTTATATAACGACTGCAGTTCTAAGCGGAGCAGTATTAGCGTTTTGTATGGAAATTACAGAGTTTATGGTTGTAACTTATACTTCTAGTCTAACGCTTTCCATTACGGGAATTGTTAAGGTAATTGTTCCAATGTACTTTTTATGATACCTTACTGCTTTTTCTTAATTATCGAGAGCACAGGCGTATAGGAGAGTTCGAGATGAATCCAACGAGTACCCACAAGCCATACTTCCAACGATCCCCGAAATCGCCAAAAAGTCTTAGCGATTTTTCAAAATTTTCCAATTATTTTCAAACATACGTGTTGTGGGTACTCTAACGCTTCGTCTCAAAGTCGTCTTTCACTTTTTCTCCACAGTCAAGAAATTCGATTTTACTTTTAAGCGAAAATCGATCGAAACCGATTTTCAATGTTACCGAGAAATCGAGACGTTCTTATGGGTGTTCTCGCGTTCGGAACGAATCGTTGGAATACCCATAAGCTATATTTGCGTCAACCCGAATAAACTGACGAAAATAAAAAAAAATAATTTTTTCAAAATCAAATTTTCAATATGATGTCGAAAGTATGGCTTGTGGGCTCTAACGATTCGTCTCGACCTCCACTTTCGCGCGAGTCGCACGAAACTGAGCAAAAAACGTGTTCCGTTGCAGGAGATCTTCACTTTAATATTAGCATACGAGTGGAAGGGAGATCAGATGAGCGGCCTAAATTTCGTGGGCTTGTTATTGTGCCTTGGTGGTATAGTATTACACGTGATACAGAAGGTGTTAGTCAACAAGAGAGACAAGAACGAGAGCTTGGAGCTGCAATCGAATTCGGTGTCGACGACGGTCTCGTCGACGCGTTTGAAGTCGGTGGACGAACACTTCGACGATACGACCAACTTACCCCTTTTGACGCAGAAATCGACTTCTCTCACGAATCTGTTGAATTCGACTTTCAGTTCCGACGAAGACGACGACGATGACGTCACTGGTGATAAAAACGACGACGATTCGTCGCAAATTCTTACCGATATTTTACAACGTAGGGAATGAAAAAAAAAAGAATTTTTTTTTCCCGTAGATGCATAATTTTCAAACATTCCTTATACAATTTTTTGGAATTCTAGTTATCCCTTTTTTATATATATAGATATATATTTATTAGTATATATATCGACCTTAAACTTACGTACCTTATTTTGAGTAAGACTAATTTTTGTGAAAGAGAAGAAAAAAAACATAACTTTTTTGATACTACGCGAGTATGTCATTGGATCGAGACATCCGCTCTATTTTTTTTATGTTGAAATACTACAAATTTTGTCCAATATTTTTTTTCTTCTTTTTTTAGAATTTTTTTTCTGACCGTCCTCTGTCCTCATATTGAGGCTTCCGTGATGCTTAAAATATGTATTATATATGCTTAAGGAAATGCCAATACAAAAGTTTTCGTGTACAGAAATCATTGGAGTTTGGAAACAATTGAATTCATGTTAGGAAGAATTTACCAATAGTTTTTTTTTCATTCCTCTACAAAAAATCTCGAAGTTGGTGAATTTTCGAAATATTTTTCAAAAACAAAATGATGTATTTAGATTTTAGTGATTTTCCAAGATTTTGTCAATTTCCCTAGGAATTTCCCTAGAATTTCACTAGTCTTCTCTTCGACTAGGGTCATTTTTCGTTATTCTGTGTTTTTGTAATTTTCTAAAATTTTGTTAATTCCCCTAGTCCTCTCTAGCAGTTATTCCAGAAAATGACACTAAAGGGTAAATTCAAAAAGATTGAGTCTGCAAATTACCGCTCAAACCTGATAGATGGCGACACTTTACTTTTCTAAAAGCACAAATTTCCCAAGATTCAATTAATTTCTCTAGAAATTCCCCCAGAACTAACTTCACGAGTCTTCTCTGATCGTTTAGTTTTCAAAATAAAAATGACGTCATATCTGGACTAGTAATTTCCCCAGGATTCCATTAATTTCCCTAGAAATTTCCCCCAGAACGCTATTAGTCCGCCGGAGAGGAATTCAAAAAGATGTCATCGATTTTATGAACTACCGCTCAAACTTCGTAGATGGCGACACTTTACACTTCTGAAAGCAAAAATTTCCCGAGATTCAATTAATTTCCCTAGAAATTTCCCCAAAACTAACTTTACGAGCTTCCCCTCATGGTTTAGTTTCCGAAATCAAAATGACGTCATATCTGGACTAGTAATTTCCCCAAGATTCCGTTAATTTCCCTAGAAATATCCCCCAGAACGCTATTAGTCCGCGGGAGGGGAATTCAAAAAGATACCATTGATGTTATGAACTACCGCTCAAACTTCGTAGATGGCGACACCTTACTCTTCTAAAAGAAAAAAATGTCCCAAGATTCAATGAATCTCTCTAGAAATTTCCCCAGAACTAGTAATTTCCCAGGAACCCGTTAATTTCCCTAGAATATCCCCCAGAACGTTGTTAGTCCCCTCTGGCGATCGTTTCGGGAAAACGACACCGGGGGCGGGAAATTCAAAAAGACGCCGTCGATTTTTACGAACTACCACTTAAGCCCGAGAGATGGCGATACCGTACTCTTACGGAAGCAGAATTCTAATCGAGTTCCCAATTTTTCCCCGTAAATACGAATTTTCCAACGGCCTTTCATAGTCCATTGTCGTCACCTCGCACATGTACGGGCACACACTCGCGTGGGTAGGCACACACGTGAACATACCTGTGTACCTATACGAAATAGTGTGTACATAAAATTGCGTGCGAAGCAATACTAACGCAACCGCAGCCGTAAACTCGCTCCGACTGGTTTCCCACTTCGGCGTTTACGTGTAGTTACAAATTATTGCCGCAGTCGTTACTTTTTTTTTCTTCTTCTTCTTTATTTTGCGTCTCAGAACCCGAGTGAAAAGGACGCAAGGGTGTCACTGTCGATTAACAGGAATAGTTCTCGAAAAAGAAAAAAAGGGAAGCGTTAGTGAGCCCGAAAGTTTATAATTAAAAGTGACGTCATCGTTGATTCGCCACGGTAAGTTTTCTTTATTTTGGATTTTTCGACAATTTTCGGTATACATTTATGTGTGTGTGTGTATACGAAATCTCAGTTTTATTGGTTTTTTTGTGTATGTAGATATATAAAATATATATCTGTATGTATAGATATTATATATATAGGTATTATGTAGTTTCATTTTTCGTAGTGGGTGGAAGTACATGTGGATATGTGTATATTTGTGTTCTTGGATTAGTGTGAGTGTGTATATATATTGATTCCAGAGCAGCATTTTAATATATATGTTTCATTTTTTTTTGTAATTTTCAAAATTCAAGTTTTCACAAAAAATCTATAATTCCTTCATTTGTGTATATATATATATATATATATATATACTTTTTATTTTGTAACCTTGAGAATTCAAGGTTACAAATACTACTTATAAACTTTCAAAGTCGCAAACAAAGAATAAGCAATTTTTCAAATATCAAAATTTCATCCAATTTTCAAAATTTAAGAATTTAGCGAATCCATCTTACTTTGAGTTTTCGAATTTTGTGGATACGGAAAATTGGAATTGTGAAATTCTGAAATTCTCAAGATTATAAAAAATTTATATAGAAATTTTAATTAAAGATTATGTAGGAAAAAAGAATATAGAAATTCCTAGATTTTTTATAATCTTGAAAATTTCAGAATTTCACAATTCATATTTTCTATATATATATGAAATTCAAAATCTAATTTAAATAAATATTATTTCAAATATCCTAATAATAATAATTACAAATTTCTCAAATATTCAAAAATATGGAAAAACATTGAGCGAATCTTCGATACTCAAAAATTTATAAAAAATCTACGAATTTGTATATATATATTTTTTATTTCGTAACCTTGAAAATTCAAGGTTACAAATACTTGAACTTTCAAAGCCGCAAACAAAGAATAAACAATTTTTTCAAATATCAAAATTTCATTCAATTTTCAAAATTTAAGAATTTAGCGATTCCATCTTACTTTGAGTTTTTGAATTTTGTGTATACGGAAAATTGGAATTGTGAAATTCTGAAATTCTCAAGACTGTAAAAAGTTTATATAGAAATTTTAATTAAAGATTATAAAGAAAAAAATGTATAGAAATTCCTCGACTTTTTATAAAATTTAAAATTTTGAAAAATTGCTCTATATTCTATAATCTCAAAAAATTTCAGAATTTCACAATTCCTATTTTCTATATAAATATATGAAATTCAAAAACTCTGAAGGTTACGATAAAAAAAATGAACAATTTTTCAAGATTCAAAATTTTTCATCAAAAGTTTTCAAATTCCTTGATTTTTTTCTTCCACTCCCTCGCATATTTCTCTATTTCAAGTGTATAATAAATACTCCAAGTATCCGAATAACAATAATTACGAAATTCTCAAATCTTCAATTTCACAAAAAAAAAATAATGTACAAATTCGTATCGATTCAAATCAATTAAAAAAAAAAAATCAAATAATGAGTTTTAACTGAGTTTTAACTGTGTTAATTAAATCAAGTTTTATCGATACTAAATATCTAATAATTAATAGCGCTAATAATGACGAGAGTTAATAACAATTATGCACATATCGAATATTTATAACAAACTAATTGTAATATATTCGACTTCGCCTGGATCTTAATAATTTCCAAAATAAGGCAACAGTAAAAAAAATGACAACTGTAAAATAAAACAATAATGTGGCGAATCGTGCCGCATTGTCACCTAACGAACTTGCATATAAATTGCAATTTACCTGCGATTTTCCTATTCCACCTTCGCTTTCTAATTCGGCTCAAAAATTGTATAATAAAAGAGCGACAAGAGTATCTGAACATTTTAATAATATGGAACGGTATTAACCCTCGGACACCGGGTGCTCGCACGAACGACGGAGCCGGGTCGCTATTCGGGCATCGCAATTGGAGCGGAATGGGACTTGGGAAAATGGAAAAGTGACCTGGCACCGGTGTCGGAGGGTCAAAAATGGTAATATAGCACAGAGGAGTATATGTCTATATATATAAAAATGTATATATGCTATAAAAATACATATAAATTAAAAACAAGGGGTAGTTGTACATTCCATAGTTTAGTTCTACTTACCGTTATTGTTTGTTGAAAGTTTCTAGCGTAGTAGACTAGAATAAGTTACCTACGGTCACTAGATATTTATGAATAAATAATTTTATGCCGTCGATACATGTTTGCGAAGTTAAGTCGACTCTTTTACGCGAGTGGATTTTTCCTGCAATGTTTTTTCTTTTTCCTTCTTTCGCGTTAGAGTTATTAACGATTCTCTCTCTAGTCGTACAAGGAAATGTATTATTGATGTTACGACGAGAATTATTAAGTGGTTTCCTGACATTTTCAACTGCAGACTTTTTCTATTTTTTTATTTTCGATTCTTATTCAGGTTCACCAGGGTTTTGTGGGTATATATATATATAAATATACTCGTCGATATATGTATAGAACGTATTTCAGAGAGTGTGTTGTATTTTCATAATTTGGGAGTTGCGACATAGAATGTATCAGAATCTTTCGTAACTGGTCCTATAATGTGTGTCAATGTGTATGTGTGTGTGTATTTCAGCGATCGAAAATGAGAAACTTATCGAATATATTTAAAAAGATTTGAAAATTCTAAATAAGTTGGAATTGCAAAATTCGCAAATTTTCAAAAATATGGAAAAAGAATGAGCAAATCTTCGATACTCAATAATTTATAAAAAAATCTACGAATTTCTTAATTTTTTCTTTTACATAATGTTTTTCTATTTTAAATAAATATAATTTCAAATATTCTAATAACAATAATTACAAATTTCTCAAATATTAAAAAATATGAAAAAACAATGAGCGAACCTTCGATACTCAAAAATTTATTTAAAAAATCTACAAATTTCTTCATTTCTTCTTTTACATCATATTTTTCTATTTTAAATAAATATAATTTCAAATATCTTAATAACAATAATTACAAATTTCTCAAATATTAAAAAATATGGAAAAACATTGAGCGAATCTTCGATACTCAAAAATTTATTAAAAAAATCTACAAATTTCTTAGTTTCTTCCTTTACATCATATTTTACTATTTTTAATAAATATAATTTCAAATATTTTAAAAACAACAATTACAAATTTCTCAAATATTTCAAATTCGTAAAAAATCGAATATGCAAATTTTTAAAAATCTACATATTTCTTAATTTATATCTTTTGCCCATATTTTCCAATTTTTGCTAAACATCCGAATAACAACAATTCTTTTCGATCTCAGAAAATTCTGTGACTCCAAATTCCAACAAGAAAAATCCTCAAATCTCCGAACTTTCTCTTTCGAACTTACAAATAATTTACACTTGATACAAATATTGTCAATTTGTTAATTAATTTCAGTGCAAACGAGGAACAAAAAACAGAGAAGGAAGGAAGGAAGATGAATAATAAAAATGGACCTCCACCTCCATACGCACCTCCACCGTACGCACCTCCGAGTTACTCTCAAAGCGTCGGAGGAGTTCCACCTGCGAGTCCTTACACCCCGGCACAAATATGTAAGAAATCGCACGAACGGAGACTTCGGATAGACGTTTTTCGTTACTTGGAATGTGGCAATTCCAAAAACAAACAAAAAATATATTTAAAAATTCCCAGAAGCAAAAATAACTTATTTTGATGAAAATCGATAATGCTGATTTTATTCGGAATTTATTTTATACCCAGATCTGCTCATTTATTTATTTATTTATTTATTTTTTTTGAGAAATTACTGAAAATATTTATCGAATAACAAAGTATTTGAAAATTCTTCTATAAAAGTTTATCGTCCCGATAAATTTTTTTGTTTTTAAATGGAATAGGAGAATGAGTATTAAAATAATAATAACAAACTTAATAACCCTAATAATAATATTATTATTATTACTTTTATTAATAATAATAATAATATTATTATTATTATTAATATTATTATTATTACTATTATTATTAATAATAATAATATTATTATTATTATTATTAATAGTAGTAATAATAATAATAATAATAACGAGAAACGCCATTTTATGAATTCATTGATTTTAGTTTATGAATTCTACTAATGATTTTTCCTTAAATTAAAAAACTAAGCAAATTTTACTCGGAATTGCCTACATTCCTGTACTCGAAGAAGAGGAGTGACGATTTGTCGCAGATCGCAGTCGAAGAAAGTTACGTATCATTTCTAATTGTTCATTGTGTTATGTGTTGTCTGGTTGAAACTAGATGAAACGGGACCAACAATAGTTACGACAATTGTGCCACTAGGTCCAGGTCCGACTCACACGATATGTCCACATTGCCATGCTGAAATCGACACAGCCACGAAGACCGAACCCGGAATGATCGCTTACATTTCAGGAGTGGTCATCGCTTTGCTCGGGTAAGGCACAATTTCATTTCGAGAACCAAAAAATGAAAAAAGAGGGAAAATGTCTTTACGTATTTTTGTGGTTCTTCAAAATTTTGGTTCCCTGCTAGAAATATCCTACGATTATAAAAAATTAAAATTTTGGTATTCGAGCTCCGACGATCCCATAATTGTGAAATCTTCAAGTTCGAGAAGAAAAATTCCAGAGTCGAGCACTTTTTTTGTCGACTAGGAAACAAATTGTGACAATAAAATTGAAAGTTTGAGTTCGACTCGATCTTTCCAACTCGGAATCGAGCTTCCAATGCATATTTCAACCTCTGGTTCGCTTTCGATCTTCTTCGACTCGAGTTGGAAGCTCGCATTTGCCTTTCGATAACTCCGATTTGAATTTCAGCTGTTGGCTCGGCTGCTGCTTAATTCCTTGTTGCATCGACGAGTGCATGGACGTGCACCACACTTGCCCCAATTGCAAGGCTTATCTCGGACGTCATCGAAGGTAAAAAAAAAACGAGAGCCAGGGATTAAACAGCAACGTTTCAAAAATATGCACCAAAAATTTAGTGGAAGGGGCGGAAGAAATCTGGGATATTCTGGATTCCAGTGAACATCGGCATCCCGGATGGAAATAAATATCGCAGGATTTTTTAAAACCGGGATTCTTTCATTCGAAACATGGAGTTAACGTGAATTTAGCCGATATTGAAAATAATCGCGAAAAAAGTTCATTTTCAATTGCGTTATTTGCAAATGTTGGGGTGTCCCATAAGTTTCTTCCTTTCCGGCTCGAGGTCATACGTGGCGTAGCGCGGAAAAAACTTATGGGACACCCCGATGATTGCACGAAAATGACATTTTATTGCGGTTCTCTTCATTAAAATTAAATAATTGCAAAAAAAATTAATAAATAAGGTTATCGAAAATTCCAAGAATGAAAAGTCATTTTTATGCATTTCTTGTAATTTTATTAATTAATAAATTAATTGCAATCCATAATAGTAATAATAATAATAATAATAATAATAATACCAAATAGTAATTAAGTTTCTCGAAAATTGCAATAATGAAAAATAATTTCGATGCTTTTTATTCTAATCCTAATAATCACAATGAAACGCATCGACAATTGCATTTTGTTGCAATTTTTATAATTAATATGTAATTGCAATTAATATTAGCGTTCGTAATAATACCAAATATTAAATAAGGTTTTTGGAAATTCCCAGAAATTAAATTTTAATAATTAATTAAACTGCAAAAAAATGCATTAGGATTATATTTTACCTCCGCTTTTTTTTTTGTCAATCGCAATAAAATGCAGGAAAATTGCATATTTTGGGAAACTCAAGGATAATTTCGGCAAAATTCACGTTGACTCTTAATTAGTAAAAAAAAACAAAAAGAGAAATCACACTTTTTCAGTATCACACGAATTTAATAACAAAAGTGCAGCTTCAAGCAAAATTGAAACACGTTACCTTAGATTTTTTTATAATCGATTTTTGGAAATTTCAATTTTTTTTTTGAGTTTTATCTGCACAAAAAAGAAACGTCGAACAAAAATTTCCTATTTTTCTGAAATATTTTTTTCCAAATAATTTTTCGTCTCGAAATCACTCGAATTTCAAATTCCCAAATGCCAGTATTTCAAAATTTTAACGTTATATATATATTTTCGTTATACAATTTTGAGGAATTTGGGACCCCAAAAAATCGTCTCGAATATCGTTTAATGTTTCGAAGACGCAAAATAAAAATATTTCGATCGAAAATAATTTGTATAAAAAAAAAATTTGTTCAAGTGACGTCACGTGATTTCTCTAAAAAACGGCCTCTCGTTGAACCCACCGGCAGCACAAAGTAAAACAACAACGCGTCACACGAGTAATTTTTACCGACGAGTCATTTTTGGTTTATTTTTTGCTTGAAAATAAAATGAAAATTCGATAAAATGATTTTAGACTCGCCGTCGCTGTTTTTTCGTATAACACGTTCCGGGCCACGTGGGGCGCATGCGACCCACGTCGAAGCGTGCCGTTCGATATCGTCTAGGATTGGGGCGTGGGGCGTATACGACCCACGCCCGAGAAATTCCCCTCCATCGAATCGTGGGGCGTATGGGACCAACGTGGCGTGTGTCCAAAGTCAAATTGACACGGAACGTGTTAAGAATGAGTCGATGTAGCAGCTATACGTACACATATATACATATATACATAAATATTTAAATAAGAATCTATATTTTCCGCGCCATTGTAAGAATTTCCGATTCCAAAATATTTTTCCGCATTTTTGGAAAATAGATTTCTGAATTTATTCGCGAAAAATGTCTCTCGTTCCTCCAAAAAAAAAATATCGTTTATATAAAATGTATATGTATGTGTATTTTTATGTATTATTATATATATATATATATATATATATATATATATATATATATATATAAATACGAAAAATAAAATGCGCAACAACGGAGAGAAAAAATAAATAAATATCGTAATTTGAGCATTTCGAAAAAAAAATGCGGAAATAAATAAATCGCTTTTGATGAATTTTGGAAAATCGGAAATCTCCAAGTTAACTTTTAAGCTACAAATGTTTACTTGTGAAATTGATCGTTATGTGCCTTTTTTTCTAAGACTACGGAAAAACGTCGATCAGCGAATGGTGAAAAATTCAAATGGAGGAGAATCAAATCTTTTTCATTTTTCTCATTTCATTTTTCCTTGTTTTATTTAAGTTTATAGCAATTGCAATAATAACGGTGATAACGATGGTGATAATAATAAAAATAAGAATAATAATAATTCAGTACTATTTATTTTTATTGAAATTACTGTTAAACCACCGCTATTGCTATTTTTATTCATTATCATTATTATTATTATTATTGCTAATATTATCGGTATCGCTGCTATTGTTATTGTTATTGTTATTTTGACCAGCGCCATTATTTTCATTATCAGTATAATTATATAATTAATTGGATACTAATAAGAAAAACTTACTTTTACAAGAAGTTTTGTTATAAACAAAAAGTGGAGAATAAAGAGAAAGGAAATGAATAACAACACAAAAACACGAATTTTTATTTTAGTTTCGAACAATTAAATTATAATTGTAACGTTTAATCCCCCCTCCTTCTCGCTGTTTATTTTTTTAATCGATTCAATAAAATTTTTTTTAGTTTAGACACGAACAAGTTGTAGGTTCGTGTCCGTGCTAAGTTCATCCTGGACACAAACCAAAACGTTATTAGCCACCGTCGGTAAGAAGGAAAAGATTTAGAAAACGAAAATCTTTTGGATGTGGTGACATCTATCGGTGACAGTTTGAACCAAAAATAATTAGGATTCTACTTTACCTCAGGTAAAATCTGGTTCATGTCCGAGCTAACGTGAAGGTAAAGAAGGAATCTTCTCATACACGCGGGACGTTTTCGTATCGACAGAGTGGTTCGTGTCCCAACTAAGACGATAAAGCAGGAATCTTCTTTTACCCCCACGAAGGTCGCAACCAGTGGTTCTCATTTGGGAACTAATAGTTTTTTCAGATTCTCCCTTTTTTCTTTTATTTAATTTAAATACGAGAAATAAAATTAACAATTTCTTTTCTTTGTTTCTTTTATTTTTAGCATACATTTATTCCATGATTACTATTATTATCATACATTTATTGCGAGATCGCCTAACCTACAGAACCGCCTGTGTACAGTCGAATTTATTCTGCACTTATGTTTAACTAAAATTGCTATATATTACATACTGGAAAAAGAGTACGACTTTTTTTCACTTTTTCTTTTAATAACAATCTATATATATATATTTTTTATTTATTTTTCACGAGATTTCCCCCATCTTGGGATTGGGCGCCATTGTTGTAAGAGCCAACAGCCGTTCTCCCATTGGTCCGAAACCCGACAGTGGTTCTCAAACTGCACGAGAACGACCGTTTAAGCCCCAAACAGTGTCGCCAACCGAAAGACAGTGTTTCTCAACTTCGGTCGAATCAGAAACCTGACGAGAAGGGGAAAAACCGTGTTGTATCTTTTTGGAATTTTTTTTTATTGCATGCGACCAGCGCCATCTTTGAATTTCTCAAGAGAATCCTAAATATCGTAATTTGAGTATTTTTGAGTTACTTAGGAAATGATAATTAGGGACCACCTTTACTTGCACGGTCTTTCGTTCTTGCGAAAAATTCCGCGCCATCTTTCTTTGCTGACGTCATTCTGGTAATTCCCACCAACGAAGCCTTACCAATCGCATTTATATAAACACAAAGATGGGAAGGGAATTTTCTGAATCAATTTAGAAAATCGAGTATCCAATTTTTTTCTGAAAGGTTCATTCCTTAAGAACATTAAAAAAACAAATTTTTCGAAAAATATTCAATTTTGTAATTTCTGCGAATTTTCAAACTTTCGAGGTGGGGCCAAGGTTCGTACGGATACGCCATTTTGAATGACGTCATTACAGGGTCACGTGACTCGAGTAGAACGACAAGAGACGAATCGACGGTGGGAGTAAAGGAATTTCGTTAGCTTGCTTTCCTGAACATTAATTATACTCCATAAATATATATATTTATATAACATATCTATACTTATATACATGCAGGGCGCCATTTTTTAGATTGTCCATTGCGATAAACCCTCAGACGTTTCTATTCAGATAGAAATGACATCGTGTACATTTAGAAGAGTTAGGTTATGTTACGTAAAAGGTGGTTCCATCATTGATTCTCGTCCTCCGTCATTTCCTCGTTACACTTTCTTCTTTTTTTTCTTTTATTTCAATGATATTATTATTCATCAATGATATTATTCTCGACAAAAGTGATTGTCATTGATTGTCAAATTGTATGAGAATGATTGTAAAATGAATACATCGCGTAATTTTTTCAACGAACAACATCGTAGCGAAATGAAAATACCAAAATGAATTTTGGGACGCCCTTTTTTTTTGTCTTTCATAAATTCCATCATCATTCTTAACGTTAAGGACACTTAACTTTGTTAGTCGTCTCACATACATGTAATTCGAAAGTATCCCACTGAATTTTGTGACGAGTGGTTTTCAAGATTCGAAGCCTCATCTTTGAGGAACATTTTGGAGCGTGAATTTTTTGAAAAGAGCAAAAAGTGTGGATTTAAGGAAATTTCAAAGTTTCCAAGCGACGAGTTTTCTGCATTTCCTGCACGATCGCCATTTTGGGTCCATCGTGCGACAGACGCCATTTTGTTTTCTCGCGTTAATACCGCAGTTCAACGTAAGACCGAGAGATGGCGACTATTTGTAATTTAGTTTTAAATTTATCTGGATTAAAATGTTGTAAATTAGTGGTGTTCGGAAAATTGCAAATTTTTTAACATTAATTCCCGAAAAATTAAAGAAAGTAAAAGAAATTCAATTCCGTCCAATTGAATAAGAATCTTATTGGAAACATTTGGATTTAATATTTTTATTCCGAAAGTCTCCCTTTCGGAGAAAACGTTAGAAGTAGAATTTTGAAAAAATCTATAAAATTGTGGATACGGTGAATTTTCAAAGATTCGAGGTGAAGAGAACTTGTTACGCCATTTTTAAGTCACGTGGTATCTATACGGCGCCATTACGGGTGGTCAGGGGCGCCATTTTGTGATTCTATTCCTTCTGGAAGTAATTTTTGAACATTCCAAACGAACAAAAATATTATAATGAAACCACTCGACATAAAATTGTCACATTTTCTGCGATATTTCTTTTTGTATAACATATTTCACAATGATTGTGTCCGTTTTAGTATTTTTTCCGTGGGACTATACACGCAATATATTCTTTCTTTTATATATAATTTCTTTTACCGATAACGTCTTTTTTTTATAATCTTTCTGGTATTGGAAATGTTTATTTGACAAAGTTAAATTTTTTTTTCTCATTATCTGTACACTAATACCGATTATTCATCGTTATTTGATTTTTCCCTTTGCACTAATTAATTAATTAATTATTTCCTCAGTTGTGTTGCAAGTTTTGTACTAAAGTGCACATTGAAATGCTCTCGCATCGAAGGACAAAAATTCGTACTGTAGATAAAGTTTTTCATTTTCTTTTTTTTTATTCATTATTCCTTTATTTTAAATATATTACTTTATAGAACTCTTTGTTTAAACAATATCGTCAAGTCTTTAAATAGAATTCTCTGTTTTATATTATTTATTATGCTTTTTGATTGATTTGATATTTCTCTTTCTTTGCTTATCGTCTCGTAAAATTAACGGATACATTTTTTAAAATTTATTTTCATCCGAATGCTATCGCAGTCAACTCTTTCCGCTCTCCTCGAAATTTTCCTGATACTAAATCCATTTTTTTCAACGGAAAGAAACGATGCTGTTGCCAATCCAATTACGAATTTACAAACTCTCCGTCGTTCCGCAAATTTTGAGATTTTGTTCGGAGAAAATGATCGAAAAATGTGACTGTAAGGAGCTACGGAACTTTTGAAGCGACGCTCTCGGTACCGGCTGACGCCGAACCGCCATCCTGCAGTCACGTGATACTCGATCACGTGCCGCATCCTTTGGTCACGTGGTCACGCGATTACCGAAAGCGAGAGAATGTTGAACCTTTGTTTATTTAATTAAAGGATTGTTTACAGATGAAACGGCACTTTTTTTCGATTGTTCTATTTTCTATGATACTTCTTCCTTTTTGTAAATAAATAAATATCTGTATGTTTGTCTATATGCAGGTACAAAAAGCCACGTTTCGTCGTTTTTTCTTTTTTTTTTCAGTTTTCTTTTGTAGATGGCGTTAGTGATATTTATAAATGGCTGGATATTCGAGATTCTTTCAAATTTAGCGATAAAACAATTAGTCGTTAATTGTCAAGTTACTTTTTCTTAAATTAAAGAACACTTAGAAATTATTTATAGTAATTTTAGGGAATTTTTTTTTTCAAGGTCTTAGGTAAAAAGAGACATCGAAAAATGATGAAAAGTGTAAATAGTATTATCACAGTAAGAAGAGAAAGTCGTTTAAGTAAACATATTTTTTTTTAAACAAAAATTATTGACTAGTGCTTAATTTTCTTAGAAAAAAAGAACTTTGAGCCGAAGAAATTTTTTTTATTACAAATAAAATTTATTTTACCCGAAAATTTTTTTTTTAAATAAAAAGAATTTCGTTGGTACCAAAAATTGTTCGATCAAATCCAAATTCAAAGAAATATAATTTTTAGCCTCTCCTAGGTTTTAGCTTTGATACATGAACACTTAACGTCGGTTAAAATACATTTAGAAATTGGGAAAATGTCGTATACGAATTATACTTTACTGTACGAATTTTGAGTTTGAGTGCACCGAGAGATTTCCTCCCGTTGCTTTAGCGTACCCATTTTTTTGTTCTTTAGTTTACAGATACGCAGTTGAAGCGGTTAAGAAAAATTTAAAATATACGGAAACGCATTTTATGAAACTTTTTTATTTGCCCCCTTTAATTGCATACTTCAATTATTGCACCCCATTTCGATTATTTTGTCCCAAGGATTGTCAAATATTAGACCGAAGACGGAATGTCAGTTTCGAAAAAATTTTTTCCTACCCCAAAAAAAGAATGATAAATCGTAATTTAATTAAAATAAAAAAAATCATCTAAAGTTTAGAAAACACTTTCGTTCTAGGCCATTGGGAAGAATTTTTTCGAATTGGATTGAAAGAAATTCAAAAAGTGGCGAAAACATGGACAAAAATGTGGTTTTTGATTTTTCTTTCTAACCCAATCCTCGTCTCGCGACTTGTAAAAAAATTCCGAATTATCAAAAACCCCCGTGTCGTGAAAAAAGCGTCAAAGTTGATTTAAAAAATCGATTAATAATTCTTCTAGCCGCTACTTCTGCTCCCTTCGCTCGGATCATCTTATTACTTCCTCCTTTGAGTTGTCTCCCCTCCCCCTCATATTACGTTTCTTTATTTAATCAATAAATGGATAAAAAAGCTACTCTTAAGAATTAGTGATTGTTAGTACCAGTGCATATTTTTTCCGCGTTAATTAGAATTCACCTTGAATTGACATTGAATTATCTTTTCAATTAGCCAGAAATGCCTTTTCACCATTCACGTCGGCATAGCAACAGCGGAAGACGGCTTAACGCGTCTGATGCTGCTTGTTTGCCGGTAAAATGCTGGTGAATTTTGTAAAAAAGCCATTTCCGCTTCGCCGGCTTTCCTCCACCATCATGGAAATTCATGGAAAGGAGCCTTCCAGCTTCGTCCGAATTTACTTCGACGGCTCAACGTTAGAGGGTAGCAGGAACGTTGTGTTTTCGGTAACTACTGGCCGATTGGTTACACCGAATGTTAAAAAGATCGAGTGGGATCCACTGCGCGAAGGAGAAAAGCGTTCGGATTGCGTGGTACCTACTGCGCATGCGCAAAAAGTATTTTCCTTCATCTTGGATCTGCTGCGCATGTGTAAAAAATGTTTCTTTTCCTTTATAAACCTACTGCGCATGTTGAAAGGGTGCCTTTAACCGAACGGGATCTACTGCGCATATGAAAACGGTGTTTTCAGCCGCGCATGATCCTTTGCGCATAGAAAAACCGCTTCCTTGGCTACTGCGCATTGGAAATTAGTGTTCTCGAACGCGCGAAATCCTTTGCGCATGAAAAAGAAGGAGTTCTCAACCACGTGGGAACTACTGCGCATGAGAAAACAAAGGGAGTCGCATCTACTGCGCATATACGGGAAGAATGTCGCTCCGCGCAAGCGTACGAGCTACTGATTCAGAAACCATTCCAGCCGAGGAAGATAAAAAGAGAACTAGAGAGGCTCTCGAGATCGTAAGCGAAGCAAAGAGCACTTAAAGGATCTCGTTGTTGCTACTTTGGGTTTTCCTACTAGTTTGAAGCACTTTTATATGAATATTTCATTCGTAGCGATGGATGTCATTTATTTTAGATTTCTCAGTTTACGATCTGATGCTCGTCTACTTTCCTTTTTTGGTGTTGGCATGATCCCATAGGTTTGTTTTCCATAAATTAAAGTAAATTTCGTCCAAGATGGCCGAAAGTATCACGTCACCGTAGTACTTCGATACTTAGCCAATAATGGAACGATTTCTGCTCGCATTACGTTGCTATTTAATTTTTAATTAAACGTTAAATCTTGTTTATAATTCTATGAAATTAAAGCGGAAGGTTCGAACGTTCCACAAAATGTGAATTCTCACGTTTGTTTAAGAAACTGTCGTTCTAGAAACTAGACCTTTTGTAAAATACAAAATCCGTCATTTTGATACTTCAATTTTGTCGAACTGTTTTATTTTTCCGAATACCTCCACCGCAAAGAGTCTTTTGGAAAAAGAATTTTGTGGATATGTCAAAAACTGTATATTTAATGAATTTTCAAAATTTCGAGGTGATAAGAATCATCCAAAAGTCGCCATCTTTTCATAAGTCACCATATTTGATCACGTGGTACGCGTATGTCGCCATACTTGATCGCGTGGTACGCGTACGTCGCCATACTTGATCACGTGGTACGCATGCGTCGCCATACTTGATCACGTGGTACGCGTACGTCGCCATACTCGATCACGTGGTACGCGTACGTCGCCATACTTGATCACGTGGTAGAGTTTGGCCACCATTTTGTTGATATGAACTGGTTTTATCGAATCTCGATCATTTTTCTTCAAATATTAACGAAAAAATATTTGAAAAAATACTATTAAAAAAATTCTTTATCGAGATTTTCACATTTTGCTTACGTTTTCCTACTATTTTTTTCCAGTTTAAAGAAATTTTCATTATTATCTATTGATTCCAGATTTGCAACACATCCACAACAGATTGTATCGATTTGCATTGTACCATTTAAAAATAAATATTTTTGTCTTCTGTTCAGAAGATCAGTGGTTCAAAGTAACAGAAGGTGCAGATTTGCGTCAGATCTGCAGCAGACTTGCGACAGTCTTCTCTCAAACACTCAAAAGTGAATTCTCATCCATAAATTCACCATTCTATCGACAAAGCAACTGCATCGCAATGCCGATGCTGTTGCTTTGCTACCAAAATGCTGATACACAATTTAAACTATACTTTTTCTTCCTTTTTCTGGAAACTTCGTCAGGGATATTCTAAATATTTCTTGTCGGTTCAATTAACATTTTGCACTGAACAAATTTTACAAAATAATTGAATTGAATTTTTTTTTTTTTTCAGAAAATAGGACATACTTGTTTCTGCAAATTTTGCGTGGTAGAAACTTTCCACATTTCGCTTTGTTATTCAATAAAATGTACTTTCGTTCGTTTTCAACTTCAACTCTAACATATAAAATTTACCGGATACGTAAAAAGAATATACTTTTGCTTATACATACCTCCTACCGGTTCGTTCATTGCTGCAGTTTTCGCATCTTTCTCTCGTTTTTTTGTCTCCCGTTGATTTTCGATTTCTCAAATTTGAGAATTATTTTTAAACTTTGCTAGGTCCGCCTTTTTGCAAAGCCATCGTGATATTGATTCGACAGCATAGCTTCGTGAACCACAAATTCCTATCGGTTAGATTCAGCATTTTAAGTTCGTCCACTGAAGAGTTGACACTGAAACAGTTTCAAGAAGAAAAACGAACGAATATTCGAATGCTTCCGATTTCGAGCTTCAGAATCACTCAAAAAAATTGCATCTTGCCTGCGTTATAGGAGTCAAGCGAGCTAAATATCCTACGAGGAACTTCTACGGATTCAAATTCTACTTCATTCTAGATAAAGTAAAGAACGTTACTCGCGATTCGTTCCTACGCTTGGATTCGCAATTTTTGGAAAAATTAGGCCTTCGGGTTTGATTTTTAATGCAAAGATCAAATATCTCCCTCCCAAGGAGTATTTTAGAAAACGAATTTTGACAAAATTTGGAAAAATACGCGTCTGACGAGTATCCAAAATTTCCAGGTGACGAGAGACTATGGAACGCCATTTTCAACGATGCCATATTTGTATAGGTCACGTGGTATGTAACTGGTTGTGTGACGTCACTAGATTAATTAGACGGCAATGTTATTAAATATATTTTATAGTTTTTCTACTGGAAATTAAAATATTTCAACTTCACAGAAGATTTTAAGAAAAGAATTTTAGTAAACATTGGAGAATTTCGGGTTTTTTGAAGGTCTGAAACTTCGAAGTGGTAAGAATCCTTGAAACGCGCCATTTTGGTAACTCCATTATCATGTGAATCATGTGAGACGACTCCGATCACGTGACCTCGACAGTTTGAATCCATGGCAACATCGATATCCGCATTTATTTCAATATCGGAAACTCACCCGGTTTGGTTTTCGTAAAAATTTACGATTTTTCAACTTCAAAGAATAGTTTAAATTGAGAATCTTGGAAAATTATGCGAAATTGTAGATTTTTTGAGAGTTTCAAATTTCGAGGTGGCAAACACCTTTAATGGGCGCCATTTTGATAACGCCATTGCAATTTAAACCACGTGGATACCTCCGGTCACATGACGCAGCCATTTTGACTACATTGTAGAATAAATATTCCAGATTTCTCTCAAAACTGCACATTTTCATACACCTTTGCAGACAAAAATTAAATATCTCCCTACCAAAGAACACTTTGGATCCAAATTCCCCCAAAATATGGAAAAATTACTCTTTTTACGAGCGTTTGAAATCTCGAGGTGGACTAAACTTTTAGAGAATTCGCAAGATTCCAAGCGAAGGAACGCCGTTTCTTCCTTTTTCGTAATCGATACCAATCGAATTATCGAATTGCGTATTTCTACGAGGAAAAATTGTAACCCGTGGTATTTCAAACGTATACAGTGTTAGAATCATAGGGTCAACAAGTAGTATTACAGTAGTATAAGTGCCAGTACTCAGTAGTTAGTAGTAGTATAGATAGATTTTGGGAAAAAGCATTGACAGAGAAGAGAACAAGAGAGAGAGAGAGAGAGAGAGAGAGAGAGAAAGAGAGAGAGAGGTGTTTTTGGCATTTATAGGAGAGAGTGTCATAGAGATCCTTACACTGTAACCAAGGGTCAGTGGGAAGGCTGTCCCGGTGGCTGGAGTGATGGAGAGAGTGTTGGTGGTGGTGGTGGTCCATTGAGGTTGAGGCAGATGGGGGGTAGTTGTCTTACCATGCCGGAGCCAAATTGTTGGAGCAAGCCAGATCCCGGTGTTGATGACGTGGACGATATGCTTGGTCTTCTTGAGTTACGAATACTGTTCATACTTGAGCTTAGAAGGTACGGCACGCTGCTACTCGTTATTGGCATACCCTGCAACCAACAGACCAATGGCACTTTTTCAGAAAAAACAAAAAATCTATAGATATCTGGAGGAAGTTTCTTTCAAAATAGTCATCCGAATATTTTAATTATATTAAAATATTATATTTTCTCAAATTCTTCCACCGAAAGGAGTATTTTGCAAAAGAAATTTTCGAAAAATATTGTAAACTGTTATTTTGGGAAGCTTTCAAATATTCGAGGTGAAGGTAATGTCCACGAGACGCCATGTTGTCGTAGATCACGTGGTATTCGTACGTCGCCATACTTGATCACGCGATAGATCTATGACGTCATACCTGATCTTGCCATACCATTTATACTTTTCTCGCGAAAATAAAACAAATAATTTGTATTCCATTTTTACGGAAAATTATACTAAACTATTTTATTTCTTTGAATTCTTCCACCGAAAGGAGTATTTTGTAAAAGAAATTTTCGAAAAATATTCAAAGCTCTTATTTTAGGAAGCTTTCAAATATTCGAAGTGAAGATAATCTCCACAAAACGCCATGTTGTCATAGATCACGTGGTATCCCGTTCTCGGCCATACTTGATCACGTGATAGATCTATGACGTCGTACTCGATCACGTGATACCATTAATACTTTTCTCGCGAAAATAAAAGAAACAATTTGTATTCCACTTTTATGGAAACTTGAAAAGCACGGAATTTCGTAAGGAGAGAGGGTGATAAATAGCTGATAATTACCGTAGGTGGCGACAGGTTCATGTTGGAGCCACGACGTTCTTGCTGGCCTGTACTGGAATGCCGTCGGGTCGGTAAACCACCACCTGGTGTACCGCCGGGCGAGCTCGCGCAGGACGGCGGTAAGCGTATCTTCGGTGTCATTAATGTATTATCCGATAATCGACGGGTCGTAAAACTGGGGTTGACTCGCAACAAGTTGCTGTTATCGTTGGTCGAAGACGAAGGGAACCACCAGCCTCCCAGTATCGCTGTTACAACGTTAAGCGCATCGTTAGACACCGGCAATACCGTAAAGCCATTTACAAATACCCTTGAAACTTCTTATCTGATAAGACGGCTTATTTACGGACAATTAACTACCATTTACGGGTTTTATCTGGATTAGTTAAGTGAATTGGAATGAATAAAATGAAATGGAGTGGAATTGACTGAACGGAATGTACGGAATGGAATGTTCTGTGTGATAATCGATGGAATTCGTGGAATGAATGGAATGGAATCAAAAGGAATAAGTTGAATGACTGGAATGAATGGAATGGAATCAAAAGGAATAAGTGGAATTAATGGAATGGAATCAAAAGGAATAAGTGGAAAGAATGAAATGGAATCAAAAGGAATAAGTGGAATGACTGGAATGAATGGAATGGAATCAAAAGGAATAAGTGGAATGAGTGGAATGGATCCGATGGGACGAGTGGAATAACTGGAATGAACCAACGGAACGAGTGAAATAAGTGGAATAAATCCAATGGAATGAGTGGGAAAAGTGAAATGAGACTAACGGAGCGGAATGGGATGGAATGAAATAGGTGAAGTGAAATGGAATAAATGGAACGGAATGGAATGGAATGGAATGAATGGAATGGAATGAATGGATGAATGAATGAATGAATGAATGAATGAATGAATGAATGAATGAATGAATGAATGAATGAATGAATGGAATGAATGAATGGAATGAATGAATTGAATGGGATGGAATGGAATGGAACAGAACTTAACCCTTTCGCTACTACGGACCACTATAGTGGCCTTCCATAAGCTGCCACTGAGGTACTACGAGCCACTGTAGTGGCCTTCCATAAGATGCCACTGAGGTACTACGAGCCACTATAGTGGCCCTCCATAAGGTGCCACTGAGGAACTATGGGCCACTATAGTGGCCCTATTTTTGGTTTAAAGCATTCAGGCGGCTTGGGTTCTCCGCCGCGGTACTCCCGCTGACAATCGGCGTCGCGTAGCGTGGAGTGATGTCGCAGCGCTCCGTTCAGCGGAAGTACCGCGACGGAGAACTCACCCGTAGGGAACGGGTTAAAGGGAAGCACAATTCGAATAAATTAATATAAATAATCACTCAGAGCCATACTTGATACTGAAGTCTTCCTGACGACGTTCTCGGCAGACGCCGTGATCGATATGGATCCTGTAGCACGCGAAAAATAATTGCTCGGTCAATTAAAAATGTTTTCTTTCGTTTTTTAAAAAAAAAGGCAATTACATAATATACGTTGGCAACTAAAAAAAAGGTGTAACGAACCGGTAGAATTCTTTCGAGCCATATCTTCCGCCGAGGATGTTTTTCTTTGATCGATGCGCACACCAGGGATATTAAAGGCTGGCACGTGCATATTATCGGTGCTAAACTGGTGTCTTAATGGCCGGTGTCTCTCGGGACTTGGCAATGATAGATTGTCTAACTTCAACTTGTTCCTTTGGTTCCTCCGAAAGAGAATTCAAAGGTGTTATATCGCTATATACGGATTTCCTCGTCTCGCATTTCATTTTTACGATGTATCTCGGAAACCATTAAGTCCCTGAAGAAATGGCTCCAATAAAAAATACAGCTTTCCTCGTTCCGAAACTTTTGTTCCTTAATAAATTTTCTCCAACCCGAATGGTTTCCGGGATACTCGTCTTTAACACCTCTATGGTTAACCTCAGTTTATTAAATAGCTTTAACAATATTGAAATTTATTCAATATTGATATTTATTATTTGAAAATTATTTCTTGACAAAAGTCGTTGTTGCTCTGATAAAAATAATATTTTCAAACTCCGGACATTTTTTCGAACGTATATCGAAAAGTAATAAGTTTACAGAGAAAAGTTTCCAGTAAAAGTTGTAGGTCTTCTTGTTTTACAACTTTTTTGTCTTTGAACTTTTCCTCGAAAGTCAATAGTTTAGAAGATATTCGCGTTTGAATGTCAATCTGACTTTTAGTGCCTCTACCGGTAACGTCGGCAAACTAATTAACCTCCAAAACACTCAAACTATTGTATCTCCGAAACTAAAAGTCATCGAGAAAAAGTTTTTGGACAAAAGTCGTTCCATTATCGGTAAAGAATACATTTTCGAACTCGTAATCTTTTTTCGAACGTATCTCGAGAAGTAATGAATTTACAGGAAAAATTGTGGATCTAATTATTTTAGATCTTTTTTGACTTTACACTTTTTCTCTAGACCCAGTAACCTCGAAGATACACGCGTTTGAGTATCCGGTCAAGCTCCAGCGCCTCTACCGGTAGCGTCGATAAACCACTTAACCTCCAAAACACTCAAACCACTGTATCTCCGAAACTAAAAGTCACAGAGAAAATGTTTTTCCACAAAAATCGTTGCATTTCTCACGTAGAATCCATTTTTCCACAAATTATGAATTTTCGAGAACCCTGAAATTCGATTAATTTACTCAAACGTTCATGGTTTATCGTATCTTCGCTTACCTCTCGATCAGGTTCAGCATTTCCTGCAGGACTTCCATCAAAATCGTAAACTGCTCAAGATTCAGCGACGGATTCACGGTTTGCGGCAACAGCGAGGGCATCACTCTCGTGGCCATTAGGCTTATCGACAGGCCGTATTTCTTGTCACTCAGCATCAGTCTGTAGATATCTAGGGAGCGATTGACTTTGAGATAGGGCGCGGCATCGCGTTGGAAAAGCGTCTCGGGGGCCAGCTTTTCGGTCACTTACTTACAACCCGAATGACGATTTCGGGGTCCTGCAACCGGACGTCCCACAGCAACGGCAACACGTCGTCGATGATCTGCTGTTTGTCCAGTCGATCCAGGATGCACGTCAGGACGTTCATCAGGATCCGAGGGTCCGTCGTGTTGGCTTCGAACGCCTGTTTCAGCTTTTGCAGCACCGTGCGTTGGATGACCTTATCGTCGAGGTAATCCGTTACGTTGGATATCGCCACAAACGTGGCCGTCTGAAGGAGCGGAGGAGATGTTAACATTATTTGTTTATTGACTTTCTTCAACATTAACAAATAATTTTGTATCGATAACGATTATCAATACCATGGTTATCGATGTGATATCAGTAGGATTGGAATAGAAAAGGGAAAGCCTCTAGGGTCGTACCGTCACTTGAATGGTGGAGCTTTCGAAAGACGAGTACAAGATTCGCATGATTTCTGGTCTGATGTCGTGAGGCGTTTTCTCCAGAATCACGTGGAGGTTCTCCAAGAGCGTGACTGTGCCCTGGATTGATTTTGGGGTTGTCAGGAGCGTTCTAAAAATACGAAGGATAGTGTTTCTTGTTGTTTGTTTTTCGTTTTTTTCTTGCGGATTCTGTTTCATTTCATTTTATTGTCACCCATTCGTTCCACTCAGTCCATTCGATTTATTCAATTTCATTCATTCCACTCAATCCGTTCCATTTATTCCATTCGTTCCATCCCGCCCAAGTGATTCCAGTCATGCCGTTCTATTCCAATTATTCGGCTCATTCTATTCTATTTTAGTAGTTCCATTCATTCCATTCCATTCGTTCCATTCCATTCGTTCCATTCCATTCATTCCATTCCATTCATTTCATTCCATTCCATTCATTCCATTCCATTCATTTCATTCCATTCCATTCATTCCATTCATTCCATTCATTCCATTCATTCCATTCATTCCATTCATTCCATTCCATTCATTCCATTCATTCCATTCCATTCATTCCATTCCATTCCACTTATTCCATTCCATTCATTCCATTCATTCCATTCATTCCATTCCATTCCATTCCACTCATTCCATTCCACTTATTCCATTCCACTCATTCCATTCCATTCATTCCACTTTTTTCCGTTCCAATCATTCCACTCATTTCCGTTCCATTCATTCCACTCATTCCATTCTATTCATTCCACTCATTCCGTTCTATTCATTCCACTCCATTCATTTCTATTCAATCAATCACACCTTACAGCTACTCATTAAAATCCATTAACTGAATTTCACTGCATCCGTTTCATTCAATCATTCGCTCAATTCATTCCATTTCAAGAATAAATTGATTGGATTGCATTTCACTTGATTCATTCACTCGCTTCGTCGCTTTTAATTCATTCGCATTCCATTCGTTATCACAGTTTACTCATTCCACCTCTTCTTTTTTTTTCCTTTTTTCAATCCGTTAATTCAATTATCGTGCATTTCTTGGAGGAGTGCTCTCACCTGAAAGATGGCAAGAGAATTTTCTCATATTCCTCAGGAGTGCTTTCTTGAATGATATAAAGCATCGGTTGGAGCACCGACGAGAATACTTCTTGCGACCTCGATTCGGATTCTAAACTTGGCCAGATATGTTGGTACCAAAGTTTCTGAAGCACGAAATCAAGGATTTTGCAAAATTAATTCTCCACAAACGCGCAAATTCCTATTGTTGAACCCTCGACTGGCTTAATGGGGTCTGAGACGCCCCAGTCTAGTTTAACTCCAATCGTGGCACCTTTGTTGGTTGAAAATGGTACTTTTGCTACCAGGGGTTTTGGCATTTTCCTATTTTTTCGACTTTTGTAATTTTTTTTTTATACCAAACATTATATTTTTATTTAAAAAATTAAGATTATTTGCTAAAATAACATTGACCAACAATTTCTAAGTGAAAGGTAATTTTTTAAGTGAAAAAGGTCAATTTCCACGCGACTCAAATTTTTATCGCTCGGGTCTGAACAGCCCCAGTGTGCCAACCATGTTGTTCTATTGAATTGGGCCAGCCAAGTGTTAAATAAAAAAAAACGCTCACTCAGGGACGGAAATTGGGAAACAAAGTTGTGCAGGTGCCATATTTTTAAATATAAATATAGATAAAATAGTGAATCCAGTAAAATGCATTTTTGTGCATCAATGTAACCTATGGAAAACCAATTTTTCGTAAAACGTTTTCTCCCATTTCACTCTTTGAGGAAAGGGTGGAAACGAAAGGGACGAAATTTCACCTTGGGAATGTAGGGCAGTGCTTCCTTCAGGGTGTTCCGGTAGAAATGCGCTTTTTGAGTGGGATCCTTGCGGTTGATGACGTCCAAAAACTGCAGCGAATGCACTGGCGGGTCGCTATTGAGTGAAACACATAGAAACGTATCTTTATTGCATTCCTTTGCTGTAATTTATAAAAATTTGATTCGCTCGAGTTTGTACCTAAAGTATTTGATGAGTGAGAGCAATTTGGCCTTCGGGCGTTGGGAAGGTTCCTTTCCTAATAAACGGGACACTGCTTCTTGCAAAGGTACCGGGATTCGGGGTAAAATAATTCGCACTTGATCTTCCAGCTGAAAAATAAGAAAAATCCTTTTTAGTTTATTTTCATGAATGAATGAATGAATGGAATGAATGGTATCAATGGTATCAATGGATAGTATCAATGAATGGAATAAATAATAGTATAAGCAAATGGTATAATGAGAATAAATGGAATGAAGGAATGAATGAATGAATGAATGAATCAGTGAATTAAGGATAGTAATGAATGAATTAATGAACAGAATGAATGAATTAATAAAATAAAGGGAGTGAATAAATGTAATGAGTAGAGTGAGTCAATGAATTGGATGTACTATTGGAATGAATGAATGAATGAATGAATGGATGGATGGATGAATGAATGAATGAATTAATGAATGGATGAATGAATGAATGAATGAATTAATGAATTAATGAATTAATAGAATAAATGGATAAAAAATGAAGGGAGTGAATAAATGAAATAAGTAGAGTGATTCAATGAATTCAATGTACTATTGGGATGAATGAATGAATGAATAAGTGGATGAAATATTTTAAAGAATGAATCAATGAATAGAATAAACGGAATGAATGAAATGTGTGTACGAATTCAAAGAACGGTTGGAATGAATGAATGAATGAATGAATCAGTCAATCGTTCAATTAATCTACGGAATGAATAGATGATTAGTTGAATCAAATTAAGAAATAGAAGAAACGAATGGAACGACTATGAGTTTAAATAAGAATGAATGGAGTGTCTTAATGAGAAAAGAGAATAGAATGAATGAATGAATGAGTGAGTGAGTGAATGAATGAATCAGTGAATGGATGAATGAGTGAATGAATGAATGAAAGAATGAGTGAGTGAATGAATGAGTGAGTGAATGGATGAGTGAATGAATGAATGAATGAATGCAGGATTCAATGAATGAATGAATGAATGAATGCTAGAAAGAAACGAATAAATTGAGAAATAGAAAATACAGAAGGTCATGAATGAATAGGCTAGTGCGGATTGAATAAATCATCCATATTTCCATGAATTCTAAACGAAATGTTAAGCCTCGATGGTAATAGGATACACTTACCGTATCCAACTGCCTTAAGTAATCGGATGTACTGTGATTAGACTGTATGAGAGGCCTGCCTTCGTTGAAGATAGAACATATTACCATACCGAAACTAAACATATCGCTCAGAATGCTGCCGATCTTCTTCTGTTGTATTTCCGGTGCTGAAATTTTAACAACAAAAGTAGAAATACCAATGTTGGCGTTATCGGCGGCGATTGTAACGAGAATAATTCACGCACCTATGAAATCGAGATTAGGTTGCGTCATTTTTGACATTTTATTCGTCCACGCTGGTACCGGAATCCACTGTAATTCGTCCCTATCTTTTGCACGTTCTGGCAAAAGAATGAAATATATATTTTATATGATATATACATTAACGTGGAAAAGCAGCAAAAAATATAAAATCGCGTTCGTTTAATGACCCGCCATAAAATATAATGTACACGATCATTAAACGACCGTATATTCTTTTATTTTTTGGAAAATACCGAAAAATGGCAAACCAACCGATGGTTTGGGCGAATTCGAACCCCGCGAGTTTCCAAGTACCACGTTTCGTGATAATGATGCTACTTGGGCACACGTTTCTGTGCAACACGCTGCGATTGTGATGGAGAAATGCGAGGGCTTCCATGATCTGCAAAAGGTCAGCTTCTGGTACATTTCAAAAATGAAAGGGTTTCTCGTACATGCAAAGCTTAAATTTACCAATATTTCATTTTATTTTACTGTTTTCATTTATTGTGTTCGTTATTATTTTTCATTTCAATACTTATGTTAATTTATTTTGTTTTTTTTTTTTAATTTTTGTGTCCAAGAAACTTATCTCAGAGCTGCCAAATAAATTATAATTATTATTATTGTTATTATCGTTATTATTGTTATTATCATTATTATTATTACGATTATTATTATTGTTGTTATTATTATTATTATTAATATTATCATTATTATTATCATTATTATTTTTATTGCTATATTATTGTTGTTAACGCTATTATTATTGTTACATTGACAAAATTGATACTAACAGGGTCAACTATTGGTACACCAGTGTTAAAAGGGAAAGAAAAAAGGTAAAACCATTCCCCGGATAACGAGAATACAGAAAAAACTTGTAGATTGAATCAGGTCAGCTATTGGTACAGGAAGAATACAATTACGTGTGATTCTATCTCTTTCTTATTTTTCCTTTCATTTGCTCCTTTTTTCCCGTTACTAATGCGCTACTTTTCCTGGCATTACATATAACTGCTAGATCACGTTCATTTTTTTATGGCACGGAATGAAAGGAAGCAGCAGCAACAGCAGCAGAGAGGCTACCGGTAAAACGAAATAATAAAACTCCTGCACACAACAGGAGTTTTCCTCTCGTTCGTTTTTTTTTCATCTTTTTTTTTTGTTGAAATGTTTAATTTCCCCCAGGGAGTCGCGAAATTTTTATTATTTCCCATGTTTAAAAAAAAATTGTTTAAAAAAAAGGGACAGGTACGCGTTCTCCTCGTGTTAACATCAGGGTAAGATAAATGTTTCATAACGTTTCCCGTTTTTTCTCCTCGTATTTTCCAAACCGTCCGGTTTATTTTACAAACTTTCCGACAAAGTTATAGATTTCCTCGTTCTGCAACTTTTTTCTCTTTACAGTTTTTCTCTACGTCTAATAGTTTCGAAGATATTCGCATTTACGTGTTCAACTGTCTTCTACCGCCTCTGGTGGCAGCGCTCGTAAACTACATAACCTCTAAAACCTTTAAACTGCTATATCTTTGAAACTATTACCCTTAGAAAAAAAGTTTGTGAATAAAAATTACTCCATTTTATGTAAATAATGTATGTTCCAAATTTTGAACACATCCCGTGACATTTCGTAAAATTTTTCAATTTATTAAAAAAGTTTGCAATAAAAGTTATAGATCTCCCAATTCTGCACCATTTTTCTTTTTACAGTTTTTCTCTACGTCTAATAGTTTCTAAGATATTCGCATTTACGTGGTCAACTGTCTTCTACCGCCTCTGGCGGCAACGCCCATGAACTACATAACCTTTAAAAAAATTCAAACCCACGTATCTCGGAAAGTATAAGCCTTAGAAAAAAGCTTTTTCAACAAAAGTTGTTGCATTTTCAATGAAGATTCGTTTTTTTTAATCCTTTGAACCTTTACTCCCTTTTTTTCTTGTTTTCACGGTTTTTGTACACATGAAAGCCAATGTGTTGAAAAGCTCTCACATAATACGCAGATTTAAAAGTTTGAGGTGATCACAAAAACTCGGGGGTTTTATAACGCGAGGTATTTATGCACATGTGTCCGTGTGCGTTTAATGTATGGGCATACATTGTAGGGCAAGTTAATGAGTGTATGTGGAGCATTGAATAGAGTTGCAGTAGATTAATTAAGTTGCTTGCAACGTACACCGAAGTTATCATGCATGCTTACGAGCTATACGCCCTCGTTCCTTCTAATATTACGTGTACGTACGCGAAACACACACGCTTGCCGATACACCGACGCAGGAAGACTTTCCCAGAGGAATACTCTGAACTTCATTATTCAAAATTTCCTGCTATTTATCATAATCTTATTGGGATTAAAGACAGTAACGATTCACAGCCAAATTTTGCAATAAAAAAAGGCACCCATATTTCGCTTTGTTCCTCGAATATCACGGAAACTACGCCACCTGCTGGAAAAAGCTTCAAATAAAAGTTGTAGATCTTCTCATTCTGCAACTTTTTTGTTTCAACACTTTCTTTCTAAGTCGATTGGTTGCGGAGATATTCGCGTTTTAATTTCCTGTCGAACTGTAGCGCCTCCGCCGGTAGCGTCATTGAACTACATAACCTCTAAAATATTCAAAGCGCCATACCTTCGAAAATATGAGACAGAGAAAAAAAGTTTCTTCGCAAAGGTTGTTGCATTTTTCATAAAGAACTTTTTTTTCCGGGTTTCGTTGAATTTTTACGATTTTTATCCTTTTTTTATATTTCTATTTAGGATTATTATTAATCAGTAATTATTAATTATTAATTAGGATAATTTTAATTTATAAATAGGTGATAATGAAGTTTCCAGACATTTCCACTCGGAAATTTAAATACGAAAAAATAAATAATTCCAAAAACAACGACTTTAATAATTATTCAACAAAAATTTTACACACACGTACCTGTAACAATCCATATTTAATTTCAATGTCCAACATATCGTATTCTTTGGCATAAACTGGACGGTGACCTTGCGCTGGTACATTTTGTTGGTGATTAATAGTGGATGAAGACTGCGCTGATGTAATGGCCCGTTGTTCTTGAGCACACAATACATTCGCCAAACTAGCGAGCACTGGTTCCGAAGCAAAGGCTAATGTTTCCGGACACTCTTCCACTCCGTGAATAATCTATCAACAGCAGAATCATTATTTCACGCCACACTTCGCTGGTATCTCCATTCTTAAGGCGATAAAATACACGGGTACCATTTATTTCGTCAACGAACAATTGTATCATAAAACTAACGTGATTTTCGAAATTAGCAACCTCGAGAATGTCGAAAACGATACCCCACACGCCATACTTTGGATTCCATTTTTTGCCCAAAATCCAAAAAATGGTAATTTTTCAAAATTCAAACCCTACCATGCGACACATGACCCGATATGTTTTCGGGGTCGCTGAGTTCGAAAACGTGGTTGGTTTCATCTTAAACCGATCCTACAAGCGAATAATCCCGGTTCTTGGCAGAAAATCGGCGAAAATATCGGTTTTTACTCACTTGTAGCGTTTTCGGATGCTGGAAAAGTTCCAGGTGTCTCACGCCGGCACGTAATCCCTCGGTAATGGCTTCCTTCCGCTTGGGCTTGTGGAGTTTCTCGACCGATCGCTTGTCGAATATGAATATCGAGACTTCCTTTCCGTCGTTTTTGCGATAGCCATCATGGATTTTCCAAACGTGTTCCGGCCCCGCGGTAGCGGTTTGTTTGCCCACTTCAAAACAATTCGATATCGGATTGGACTCCAGTACGTTTGGTGTTTGCGTACTACTTTTAAACTTGGCAAACATCGTAGTGATAATAATAAGGAAAATCGTAGTAGTAACAGTGATAACAATCTTTTGTCCCCAACATCCAACCGTGGTGTTTGCCGGCACTTTAGCGTCCCTCCAATTGTTTTCCTTTTTTCCTTCGTTTCTCCTTTTTTTCCGTTTCAAGTATCTCTCAGTCCCGCTACTCTCCTATTTCCTGTCGACAGGTAATCGAATAAACATGAAAAGTCGCATTTGATTTCAACTGACAAGTGTCGAATTTATCAATAGAAAAAAAGGAGATACCAAACACGAGCCGAAATTCGCGTCGAACGCAATTTTCCAATGTAAAACGATAAATTTGTGTAAAGTATCTGGAGTAAGGTTGAATTTATCGTAAAAATAATGTGATTTTCGAAATCAGCGACCTCAAAAATGTCGAAAACGATACCCAACATGCCATGGTTTGGGAATGAATTATTTGACGATTTTTCTCAAAATTCGAAAAAATAGCGATTCCGAACCCCAACATGTGACACATCGTTTGATATATTTTTGGGGTCGGGCAGGTCAAAAATCATGTCACTTTTTTCATCAAACCTAACTGAACAGAAATAATCGCATTATTACCGTAAAAAACACATTGTTTTCGAGGATTGTTGAGTTTATTGTAAAAATAGTATGATTTTCGAAATCAGCGACCCCGAAAATGTCGAAAACGATACCCAACATGCTATAGCTGGGAATTCAATTTTTCAAAATTTTTTTCTCAAAATTAAAAAAAATACCAATTTTTCGAATTTAAAACCCCGGCATGCGACACACGAAGTGATACATTTTCGGGGTCTCCGAGTTCGAAAATGCGACCATTTGTAACGTAAACTCAACCCACACAAACATTTCTGTGATTTGGCTATAAAACTCTAGATTTAGTGTTTTTAATCCGAGGGTAGGGAATGTCAGTTTTACGAGAGACATAAGAAATTGATAAATCCTCCCTTATTAAAGGAAAGGGATTTTCGGGGGAAGCAAAAGACAGAATAAAAGCAATGGAATGGCGTTAGGGAAAGAAGGTGGAAGCAGCATCTATAGAATATCAATAATAAATGCTCGATAAATTCCTCGAGACGTGTTTTACGTATACATATATATGTGAAAATATGGAATATATGCCAACAAGTTTTTAATGAACGTGTATTTGTTGCATACCGCAAATAATCGATAAATAATTTATATGAACCTGAAATAATTTACAAGCTTTCGCGCTTGACTGCTGATATTTCAGTATTTTTGTAATTAAGTAAATAACAGTTTGTAATAATGCTAATAACGCTATTGAAATTCATCGACGTTATGAAATAAAGCTTTTTCGAATCAAAGTATGAAAATCTCATGAAATTCATTAAGAAGCAATTGGATTTCTCGCCTTTGTGTTATTAGGATTCACGAAGGATCATAGACGTTAATAATCATCCTCATTTTCAAGACAAAAAGACTAGTTCGTTAACGTATCTTTGGTATCGTTGAGTTTATCATGAAATAAACGTCATTTTTGAAACGAGCGACCCCGAAAATGTAGAAAACGATACCCCACATGCTATATTTTGAGTTTCAGTTTTTGAGGAAAATAAAAAAAAATAGTATTTTTTCAAAATTATAACCCTATCATGCGACACATGAATTGATACATTTTCGGGGTCGCTGATTCCAAAAATCGCATTATTTCTTATGTAAACTTCGAATACAAGCAGATTTTCACAGTATTTTCCTAAAAAATTTATTTTTATCCAAAAATACAGTATTTTTTTAAATATCGTTGCATTTATTTTAAAAATAATACAATTTTCGAAATCAGGAGCGTTAAAAACATCGAAATCGATACCCCACATGCCATAGTTTGAGTTTCAGTTTTTGAGGAAAATCCAAAAAAATTGTATTTTTTCAAAATTATAACCCTATCATGCAACACATGATTTGATACATTTTCGGGGTCGCTGATTCCAAAAATGCAACGATTTTCGAGAAAACTCTGTTCCTGAAGACGATGCTTCGAGTCTGCTTTGGAAAATCATCATTTCCGAATACACTTTCTCTACATTTCAATAATTTATTGTGTTTGGGAAAGTTTCTATAAGGTTAGCAAGAGATTTTGAATATATTGGCAAATTTGGCCGAGACATGCTTATGTAGAGTTTTCGGTAGGAAGAGGCTCTTGGGAATTTCTCGAAAGAAAAAAAAGGGGGAAAACGTAAAAGTACAACTTTTTCTCATTTTCACCTTAAAAAGAAGATAAAAGGGGAGTGGTTGTTATTTTCTTCCTTTCGTATTAAAAGCACCACTTTTTCCCCTAAAGTTTTTTGCTCTTTAGCTCTTTCTCCGAAGGTAAATTTCTCGTTTCCGACCTCATAAATCCTCGTTGGTGGTTTTAAACCAGACCGAACGCAGAACGGACTGTAAGATTTACGATCGATGAATAAACTGCGACCTTTCTGATAATTCAAAGGTAAATTTGTAAGTTAAATAATCACTAATGCAAGAAAGAGAAACAATCAAGAGAAAAAGGTCGAAAGGGTGAGGGAAAAACCTTTCCATAATTGATATCCTTGAAAATCCGCAATTTCAGGTAAAAACACGTGTTTGTTCCATAATTTGCACTGAAGATGGGAAAATCTACAGCTGACTTGAGATTATCTTAAAATTGTTAGAATTTTTGAACTCAGCGACCCCAAAAATATATCAAATCATGCGTCACATGTCAGGGTTCTGATTTCGAAAATATACAAAATACGAAATTTCCAAAAAAAAAATTAATTCAAAAATTGTATTTTCAAAAACATATCGTGTGGGGTATCGATTTCGACATTTTCGAGGTTACTAATTACGAAAATGATGTCAAAATTTTGAAATCTCTAACGCCGTTTTCGAAAAATAAAAAAATAGCTTTTTTTCAAAAAACTTATTTTTTATATGAAGTTCATGGTAATATAAATACTATTTTCGAAATCAGTGACCCCAAAAACATATCAAATCATGTGTCACATGTCAGGGTTCTGATTTTGAAAATATTCAAAATACGAAATTTCCAAAAAAGAAAATGTATAAAAATTTGACTTTCAAGTATATCGTGTGGGGTATCGATTTCGACATTTTTGAGGTCGCTGATTACGAAAGTGACGTGAAAATTTAGAAATCTTCAATGGCGTTCTCGAAAGATGAAAATCGATGGTGGTAAAAAATAAATACTCCTTCCAAATTCGTAATTTACTCTGGAACGAAGGGGCTACCGTGGCATACATATGTTCATATTTTTCTCATATTAAATTCCATAGAAATATTTCTTGCTACTGTCGGGTGTGATAACGTATTGCTTAAGGCGTGACACATTCCCCGTAAATATTTGATGAAGAGTCCCCTGGGCTCGTAACAAGTCCATTTTTCTTGTTTCTGGCTACGATGTCATCGTAATCTCTTGCAAAATGTATGATACGACGCCAGTGTAGGCAAAACAAAAAGTATATGAGTTCATACCCTCTGGATGGGTACCCTTTCTTTTTTTTTCATAAACAACTTTCGGACGAAATTGTTAAATTTTCAACAAAAGAGACAGTTTTTTTGAGAAAGTAATTCTTTTTTGAGAATTATGGGACTTTTCGCAAAAGTAATGACATTTTCGAAAACAGTGACCCCGATAATGTCGAAATCGATACCCCACATGCCATACTTTTGAATTCCATTTTTGGCTGACTTTTTTATTGCAAGAATTTCGAAACAAAAAACATTATTTTATACCCATCATGTGACAAATGATGTGATATATTTTCAGGGTCGCTGATTTCGAAGAAAATATTTATTTTGCCATAAACTTCACTTTAAAGACAAGTTTTCCTATTTTACCACAAAAATCTCTTTTTTTATAGGAAAAGTGGTATTTTTCTCGGTGCTCGATGGTTTTATCGCAAAATAACTATCATTTTCGTAATCAGGGGCCTCGAGGAACATCGGAAACGATACCCCACAAGGTACACTTGGGACCATCATTTTTTCGAAAAATCCAAAAAATGCAAATTTTTGAAGACCAAAGCCCCACATGCGACACATGACCTGATACATTTTCGTGGTCTATGGTCTCGAAAATGACGTTATGTTTCCGGAAATCCCAACCTGGAAACGGATACTCGGCACCTGGACGGGATTTCACGGTTGATTCGAGTACCGGCGAGTTTCTCGTCGCAAATTTGAGTATTGTTCCTCTTTTTTTTTGAGTAACTTTCGTTCCATTTTGCGGCTCTATTCTGCGGACGTCCGTACATATATGTACCCCGTGACCCCGTGTCTCTTCGAATTAACTGTTAACCTTATTACCACAGCTACGTATGCATCCATGTTCTCTGCAAAAACACATACGCTCTCGTGCGTCCACATGTATCTAACAAAGTTAAACAACTGCTCGCTGTGCGGTTTGGTGTCCATTTGTATGACATCCTGTAATACATACGCACGTACGTATATGCGAAGCTAAATTTTCCTGGTATCAATAATAATAATAATAATAATAATAATAATAATAATAATAATAATAATAATAGTAATAGTAATAAAATAATAATAATATAATCATAAAATAATAATAAAATATAATAATAATAAAAATAAATTATCATTATTATTATTATTATTATTATTATTATTATTAAAGTGAAATATCGTTTTTGGAAATAGTAGAAAATTAAAAACACAAACTTATAAATTCCATATTGTGTTAATTGATAAAAAAAAAGCCATTTTTCCCAGAAATGTATCATTTTTAAAAAATAGTAAAAAGTAACGACATGGAATTTAATGTTGTCGCGTAACAGGAATAGTATCTGCTATTTTTCCCCAAAAAATTAAAAACAAAAAAGAGAAAAAAAAAGTTGGCACTCGAACAGTGCGTATAAAATTGAACAACAAATTCTTTTTTTTTATTCGCTTTCATGGAAATTTTCGTGTTCCTTCATATCCATCCAATTTCCCTCGATTCGAATTATTTTCAGTTTTGGGGGGAGGGGGAGGGGGATATATATCGAATGTTAGTGTTTTCACGGATATTTGCATGCAAATTTGCTCCGCTACCGGAGCCTTTTTGTGACCAAAACGAGACTGTAATATAAACCGTTCCTGTATTATCATTCTGACGTCAGGAACAATGAAAAGGGAATAAGAGGTGTATTGGTGTGTGTTACAGTGTATGAGTGTGTTGGTGTTACGTAAACCCCCATTGAAATTGAAATAGGAAACTCGAGTATCGTAAGGTCTCTCTTGGTTCTGTTCACTTCGGATGCGATGATACAGTATGTAGATGCATACACACGCATGCATATATACATACACACTCTATGTATTATTGTGGAAGAGAAGAGGTAACAAACACCATATACTGTAATTTATTTACCCCGGACCAATCGTACTCGAAAGTTCCCGAGTGATGTAATAACAGCTACTCGGGATGAAAAGAAGGGAGGGAAAATCCATTCGACGCGGAATTCTCGCTGAAGGGGGACGAATCTGCCTCCAGGTGCACCAGATCCAAAAAATTCTGCCGATTTTGGAATCAGTGACCCCGAAAATGTATGAACTCGTGTGTCGCATGGTAGGGTTTAAATTTTGAAAAATTACCATTTTTTGGATTTTGGGCAAAAAATGGAATTTGAAGTGTGGCTTGTGGGGTATCGTTTTCGACATTTTCGGGGTCGCTGATTCCAAAAATGGCAGTATTTTTACCATAAATGTAACGACAGAGAAGAAAAAAGGTATTTTTGAGGGAAAAATGGATTTTTTTGAAGAAAAGTGTATAAATCTGCTTCTGATCAAAGTTTATATTGAAAATATGGCAGTTTTTGGAATCAGGGACCCCGAAAATATATCAACTCATGTGTCGCATGATAGCGTTTAAATTTTGATAAATTATCATTTTTTGAATTTTGGGTAAAAAATGGAATTCAAAGTGTGGCTTGTGGGGTATCGTTTTCGACATTTTCGGGGTCGCTGATTCCGAAAATGGCAGTATTTTTATCATAAATATAACGACAGAGAAGAAAAATGGTATTTTTGGAGGAAAAATAGATTTTTTTAAAGAAAAGTGTATAAATTTACTTCTGGTTGATGTTTATATTAAAAATGACGTGTTTTTGGAATCGCCGACCCCGAAAATATATCAACTCGTATGTCGCATCATAGGGTTTAAATTTTGAAAAATTACCATTTTTTGGATTTTGCGCAAAAAATGAAATTCAAAGTGTGACTTGTGGGGTATCGTTTTCGACATTTTCGGGGTCGCTGATTCAAGATATGAGATTATTTTTACCGTGAAAGGGACCAGAGCCAAAAAAAATGGGTCTAATCTAAAAAAACAAGGGTGTTATTACCCAAAATATACATTAAATTTGCATCTTATCGAAGCTATAAGGACTTTTATAGATCGTATTCTCCTATATATTAATTCACTATAATAAAGATGTATTATGTGTATATAATTTTCTTTTAAAGTCACGTAAAGTCGCTCGAAATTATTCCGGTGATATTTCTCTTTTTAAAGATGGAACATTGTTTTGTTCCGCACATATAAAGCCATAAAAAAATCGAGTCACGTCTTTCCTCTGTAATAGCTTGGCCCCAATGGGAAATTCGTGAAACTTTGGGGAGGAACGAGATATATGCGGTACTTGCGGACGGAGTTCTTACCACCCTGTGGCAGTATCTCGTTATTCAAGAATATTCCAACTAGCGAGCAAGCAAAGTATATCTCCGAGGAAATTTGATCCCGGCATCCGAGCGTTCTATACAAAAATACCAACTTTTCGAGTAGAAGTAGTTAGTCAGTTCGTAAAATAAGCACGACTCGGCAAAGTTGATGCCATTTTCAGAATCAGCGACCCCGAAAATGTTGAAAACGATACCCCACAAGCCACACTTTGAATTCCATTTTTTGCCCAAAATCCAAAAAATAGTAATTTTTCGAAATTCAAACCCTATCATGCGACACACGAGTTGATATATTTTCGGGGTCGGCGATTCCAAAAAACACGTCATTTTTAATATAAACATCAACCAGAAGTAAATTTATACACTTTTCTTTAAAAAAATCCATTTTTCCTCCAAAAATACCTTTTTTCTTCTCTGTCGTTACATTTATGGTAAAATACTGCCATTTTCGAAATCAGCGACCCCGCAAATGTCGAAAACGATACCCCACAAGCCACACTTTGAATTCCATTTTTTGCCCAAAATCCCAAAAATGGTAATTTTTCAAAATTTAAACCCTATCTTGCGACACATGAGTTGATATAGTTTCTGGGTCGCTGATTCCGAAAATACAACCCCTTTCCACCTAACCTCGGGTGAAAAGCAGATACTTCGGCTTTACTTGGTACCCCAAGGAGAAGGCTAATTTTTTGTTGGTGCTCCACTTTTGTCGGGCGGTGGTCTTCCATAAACATGACGGTAAAACTTGTGCATTACTCCGAACTTCTCATTTCCTTAGGTTCTGGCTCAAGAATAAGTTTGCGCATCTATCTTGCCCTTAAGTGGAGCGAAGTTTTGCCTCGTTCCAGTGTTCTCCCGTAAGAACAAGGAATTCGGTGGAGTTTAGTAAATTAGAAACGTTTGAAACTTCAAGTCGCGTCTTTTGGACTTAAACATAGGAACATTGTCACTTGGAATACTTTGCCACTTTAATTACCTTTTAATTACCTACCCGCTCTGCGCTACTGCCGGAACGTCGCACTTTACTATACAACACCGAAACATTCTCATTATTAAAGTAGTTTCCAGTTTGCTAACGGCAACCCCATTTTACGGTAACAAAAATCAAATATTTTTTTTTCTGGACATTTTTTTTGTTCCTCCAGAAATTTCGAAAATTCTATTTTTGCAGCCTTTAAACACCCAGCAGTTGGAAATGAGTCTATTTAAACACGTTCTATGTGTTACACAGAAGAAGGAATTGGTGGTGGTCGAATTAAGCGACTCAGCCTGTATAAAATAGAGTTACCGTTTTTAGGAATTTTTTTTCTAGGAGAAAATGAAGATTTTGGAAATTCTAAAAATGGATTCTTGTTGTTTTAGAACTGCTTCGAAAGTACATATTTTTATGATAACAAGATGGTCTTCTGATTTTCCAAAAAAAATCCAAAAGAAAAAATTTCGAATGTAAGGTTATGAAAATTCTTTGCTTTGCTGTGAAATTTGGGAATTTTTTTCTAAAGAATAACAAGTATTTTTGAAAATTCTAAAAATGGATTCTGGTAGTTTTGGAAGTGCTTTAAGAGTATTTATTTTTGTGGTAGCGAAAAATTCTTCTGATTTTACAAAAAAAATTACAAAAATAAAGTTTCGAATGTAAAATTCTAAAAATTGCTTGCTTTCGTTCAAAATTTAGGAATTTTTTTCTAAAGAAGAACAAAAATTTTGGAAAATTCCAAAAATGAACTTTTGTACTCTTGAATATGCTTTGAGAGTTCGTATTTTTATAATAGCGCAATAATGTTCTGGTTTTACAACAAAAAAATCTAAAACTTTAATTGTAAAATTTTAAAAATTCCTTGCTTTCCTTTAAAATTTAAGAATTTTTTTTAAACAATAACGAATATTTTTGTAAATTCTAAAATTGAATTCTGGTAGTTTTGGAGGTACTTCAAAGGATGTATTTTTGTGGTAACGAAGTATTCCTCTGATTTTACCAAAAAAAAATTTCTAAAGCAAAATATCAATTAGAAGATTTTTTAAATTCTTTGTTTCTCTCAAAAATTTAAGAATTATTTTCTACTGTCTAACAACTGTTTTTGAAAATTCTGTATTATTGTAAACTAACCTTTTTTTTTTTTCAATTTTCATAAATAATAAAAATTATATGTGCACATTGTTACCACATTTATAATAAATCCATTAATACAAATAATACAGTTTATTCCGTTTCAAGTATATCCTATTGTTCCCACATTTGCATTGTACGTACATACATATTTCATAATAATCCTAATTCTATGCACTCCGCATGGTGCATCGCAAGAATCGTCATTGCTATTATAAAGTGATTGGATGCGAAGGGGTTCGATTATTATCGCTCGTATAACCCGATAACTCGAGATACGCCCTTTTGGCTTGCAGCTCGCAACCGATATGCAGCAGGAAAAAAGCGTATGCCCGAGTGACGTATACCGACACCCTTTTTCATCCGGAAAACGCACTATAGCCGGTACTCTCCCGCTATATGCACCCAGGGTCGGGTTTTGCATGTATACATAATATATAGAAATTCCCATAATCTCTCGGGAGACTGGTATGGGGGAAGTTCCGTATTGACCTATATCACTCGAATGCATAATGCAACGTTAGCTGGTATCCTTACAGTGGCACAGACGATGTTTGAGGCTGCAAATGTCATTTTCCGGATCACGTATGAGTGCAGGATGCAGGTATGTATGAGGTAGGAGGTATATGCACTGGGTGCACTCAATGGACTTTTCCCGTATTGTCTCTCTATCGATATACAGTGTCTTCTTACGGCCGTAATACCAGAATATATAGTTGGAATTATAGTGCACCAGCTGGTACCGTGACGTCATCTAATGTATGCATCTGCAACGGGTTGGATGCAGTGCCATCGTATACTAGACGCAACAGTATGAAATACTTGTTGCAATGTCATCGTGTATGGGATTACATACTAGGTTCGATACTATCACATACTACAATTAATACTGTCGCATACTAGGTGCAAAAGTATCAAATACTAGCTGCAATACTATTTTGTAATAGATTTAATAGTATTATAAACTAGATTCAATACTAATACATACTAGATGGACTAGTATTGAATACTAGTTGTACTAGTATTACATACTAGAGTTAATACTATTACATAATAGGTTCAATATTGTGACATACTACATTTAATGTTACATACTGGATCCAATACTATCGCGTACTAGGTACAAAAGTATTAAATACTAGCTGCAATACTATTTTGTAATAGATTTGATAGTATTATAAACTAGATTCAATACTAATACATACTAGATGGACTAGTATTGAATACTAGTTTTACTACTATTACGTACTAGAGTTAATACTATTACATAGTAGGTTCGATATTATTACATACTAGATTCAGTACTGCCGCATACTAGATGCAATGCTATCACATACTAGATACAATAATACTGAATAGTAGTTGCAATACTACCACATGCCAGATTCGCCATTGTTATATACTAGGTTTGATACTGTCGCATACTTTATGCAATACCATCATATACTAAATACAGTAGCATTAAATACTAGTTTAAATACTAACGGTAAGAACTACTACATTTAATACTAATACGTACCAAGTTCAATATTATCACATACTAGATCTAATACTATTACATACTAGGTCCAATACCGTCACATACTAGATGCGATGGTTATAAATACTAGTCGAAATACTATTACATACTAGGGTTCGTACTATTATGTTCGAATTTGAATGCTATCACGTACTAGATTCGATACCGTCACATACTAAATTCAATACTGTCGAATACTATGTCCAACAGTGTAAAATACTAGTTCCACGAACCTCGCAAAATTTTGACAAAGCATCTTTGGCTCCAAAATGCATCACAACGAATCGCACGCCTTGTATGCAACAATTCGTGTCACCAAAATCCCAAAGACTGATCGTAAGACGGACGGGACACGTAGCGCGAATGGACGGAACAAGGTCTGCACGGAATTGTTCCGAAAACAGACCGCTGGGAATACCTCGACGTGGATGGAAAGACAATAAAAAAAAGAAATGAATTCAAGGGAACCCGGGTGCCACGATGGGGAATAAACTTAATTGGCTCGGGATAGGGATGCTCGGCGAGCTCGCTCGTGTACGCGGCAATGAACTTCCAAGTTCCCGCTGCCACTGACAATGAGCAAGTAAGTAAATAACGTCATTACCAACATGACCGTGTTGCATTAAATGCATCACGGATTACCCAGTCGGTGCACCGCTACGCGAAGTGCGCTTACTTCCCGCTACTAAAATTGCAAGTACCCACCAACTGTGCATGCACGCATTTACCTTCTCCCACATGCACTGCATCGTGTCGATGCATTCCACTCACGCTGGAAGATGGAGAAACCTGTGGAAGTATTCTTACGGTTGCGTTACTGCACCCCCCCCCCCCCTCGTTTCTCCGAGTTACTCTGGTTACTCCGAGTTCTCGGTAACTAGATTCCATCCGTGGTCCTATTCCTAGTTCCTACGCCACCTTAACCCAATGGCACGTTATCTCTTGCCTTTGCTTTTCCCCCTGCCCCATATTCTACCCATCCTTTCCATCCCCGATGCTGTTTGACATATTTCTCAAGGGTTCTGGAGTACGGGGATGGGTGAGGGGAAGGGGGCAGGGGGAGGAGGTAAGCTGCTCATCTTATAACGTTCCACGAGACCTCGAAAATCCCCGAGAAGCATAATACGTTTCAAAATCGACCTTCCAATTTACATGACGAGCAGGGTGAACGCGTTCCGGGCAAAATGAAGATGCTGTTATGGGAATTACATCAACATCAACATCGATATCGGTATCAGTATCAACATCATTAACAATAACATCATCCCCAGTAAGGGCAACAGTAACTGAAGCACCGAAGGTTGTGAGAGAGAGACAGAGAGAAATATGATCAAAACAAAACTTACAAATGTGTAGATTGGGTTACATTGGGTTAGTAGTGGTTTCTTTGTCTAACAGATGGCGCATAGAGTCATTACACATAAATACACTTCAAATATGAGAAAGTAAAATTATGATTTCAAGTTTGAAATAATCTTAGAAAATTATTAAATATGTATTATAGGTACTATATATATACTATATATTTTATAAATAAATATTAAAAATATATCAAATTTATATTTGTTTTATTGGAAATGATAAATTTTGGCTCTTTGACGCAACTGGAGGTTGTGAGAGAGAAAGAGAGAAATATGATCATAACAAAAGTTACAAATGTGTAGATTGGGTTACATTGGGTTAGTAGTGGTTTCTTTGTCTAACAGATGGCGCATAAAGAGTCCTTGCACATAAATACACTTCAAATATCAGAAAGCAAAATTATGATTTGAAGTTTGAAAGAACCTTAGAAAATTATTAAATATATATTAAATATATATATAAATATATATATTATTTATAAAATATATGTACTATAAATTTTATAAATAAATATTAAAAATATATTAAATCTATATTTGCTTTATTGAAAATAATAAATTTTAGCTCCTTGGTGCAATTGAAATTCAACCGTTTCGGTGCTATTTATTATTTTAATTTAACGCTAGAGGTCTCTACTTAAGCCAAATAGAGAAAAAGAAGACCGAAGATGGCCGAAGTGCCACGAAGGAAGAGGGGGCCGATTCCAATTTCATAATTAAACAACGGACTGGAGTGGAATCTGGAATGGCCAGTCACGGAGGAGAAGGTAACTCATCCTTAGACTCATCAGAAGTCAACATCCTCAAATTCATCAAAATTTCGAAAAAGTACTTTTTTTAATAGAAGAAAATTGATTAATTATTATCCCACGACCTGTTGCCACTTCGGTTCGTTTCCAGCCCGAAGATTGCCGAGCAGTCACGACGGAAAGTCGGGGACCGTTCCGCATTTATAATTAAACATCGGAACGGAACGGAACGCAATGGCCGATCGAAGAGGAGGAGGGTAAGTGCGTCCTCTGTTACAATTTTCATCTGCTTTCCCTCTTTTTAGAATTTCCCTCAGCCGCCTTTTACTTTGATTAGTTTCTTCCGTTGAGCTTAAAAGAGAGAGAGAGAGAGAAGGAAGTGGGGGGAGATTGCGATCCTTTGAAATTTCCATTGAATCGCTCGATACGCTTTCGAATCAAAGCATCGTACCATCAATCTTTCGGGCTTAGTTAGCGCTATCGGTCGCCCTTTTGTTTCTCGTTCGCGTTCCCCCACTTTTTTCTTTCTTCCGGTTTCCCTCTTGTTTTCCCTTCCCTTCCCTTTGAGTGTAAGCTCGCGCTCTTGAATGCATAAAATAAGTGGCGACCTTTAGTATTTACTTTGAAACGAGCGGTTTTTTTAGATAGCACGACTCTCGTCGCGACGGATACGTAAATACGTCTCGGAGGTGTTTTATTGCATTGCCTTGAGGGAATTGCGACGATAGTCGTTATCGCCTGTATAATGGTGACGCGCTTCTAACGCCTTCTGTCGGGTGACAGACGTAAGTTGTAGCGGGAATAAAAGTATTATTTTCAAAAGTAGGAATTAAAAAGTAATTTCTTAATTAACGAGATGATTGTTGCTCGTTAATTAATCTCTATAAATAAATAACATTGTCTTTCCATGACAATGACAATGACAATGACAATGATAAGGCAAGGACAATGACAGTGACAATGACAAAGATAAAGTTGACATTGGCAACGACAATGGTAAGGATCACAATGACAGTGAAAATGGCAAAGATAAAGTTGACATTGGCAACGACAATGGTAAGGATCACAATGACTGGCAATGGCAATGGCAATGACAGTGACAATGGTAGTGACAATGACCATGATAGTGACAATGATAAAGATAGCAGTCATAGTGACAATGTCAAAAACAATAAAAAGGTTATAGGTGACACTGAAAATGACAATAATAAAGTGACAATAACACTGACAGTGACAATGACAATGACAATGATAAAGTGGACTTTGACAATGCCAATGACAAAGATGACGCAAAGTGAGTGACAATGACCATGACAATGATAATATAAGTAACAATGACAATGACAATAATAATGATAAAAATATAATAACGATAAAGGCGACAATGACAATGACAGCGATGAAGATAATCGTATTGGCAATGAAAATGATTCCTCCATATTAGTTACGATAATAATAATTTCATTCAATAATACTCGTATCAAATATTGCATTAGCTGTCGTTTAAAGTATTTTATTAGATGTCACCAGAATTATCATAATAATAATAGTAATTTCGAGAAAAAGACATTATTTCTAATTTTCCAAAAAAGAAAAAAAAATTAAGTTGGGTCTCGATTTCGAGGCTGCTCGACTCGCTGATTCCGAATATCGCGATAATTTCACGATAGAATCAACTGCGACTAGGAAAAACGCATCCATATTTATGAAAAAAATTGTACAATCTATATACACCCACATGGAGATCGGTCTCCAACTCGGACGTACGTTACACTAACTCAATTTTGCTCCGCGCGGATATTGCATTTGTGTCTATATATAAATATACATATATACATCCATACATACACATATACATATATATCTATGTATACACTACGTGGATTCACGTTTTAGCAGTAACTGACATGTGCAAGGGAAAAAGACACGGGAGGAAGTGATCGGTTGTAGAGATATAATGCTCCTATCGAAAGAAGGGGAAAAAGACAGTTCCGATATAGATAGTAAGTAAGTAGTTGTCTCGTGGGAAAAGAGATGTATCGTGCTCCGATGCTACAGTTATTTTAATAGCCATGAAATTTAAAGCCTCCTCCTCCCCCCTTCCCCCTACTCTGCCCCTTCCTTACTTGCTCTCTTTCTTTCTATGCTTCTTTTTTTATTTGCGATATTAAGGAGTTTGAGACGTGATAAAACTGGGGATTATCTGAACGCAGTTCGTAAAGTTTAATGAGGAAAAAGAAGAAGCGGCGGGATAAAGTTGCGCCGCCATCTTTCTCTCTCCCCCCTCCTCTCTTTCTCTATTTCTATCTCTGTCTCTCTTCTCTTTTTAGTCTCTCATGTTCTACTACCACCTTCGAAACATTGAGTTGCCGTTCGCCTACTGGCTTGCTTGGTTGCTGCTAACTTTTCTGATCTTTTATCCGTGGAATTTACGGAACCCTGAAAGAATGGATTTTAAGTAAACTTTCTCTCTCTCTCTCTTTCTCTCTCGACAAACTTTAAAAGAAGAAAAAGACATTTCTCCTTATACAGCCGTGCTGTACACACTATCTTTTCTCTTTTAAACACACTTTCCACCATTTACGTCCTTCTTCACGTCTTTCGTTATGAGGTAAAAGGGGTAAGAAAGAAAACCTTTTTAAATGTCTCTGTTCTAGGGACCGGAACGCATCTGTAGATATTTCCGCACTTACCACCGTAGTGCTACACTCTGGGCATTGTATGCGAGGTGACTCTGGGAAATTACAAGGCGTTTCTGATGGATATGCCACCGGGTAAGGACATGTGTGTGTAGTACATATATGCAACGGTAGGTGGTCATAAAGGAATTGATAAAACCCATGCAAGAATTGGAGAGAGATATTTTTAAAATGATACGAAAACTGAAATCCAAGATTACTTTAACACCATGTCCTCCGGTGGCACCACGTTGGTGCCATGGGAAAACTATCGGGCAAACGCCGGTGGCACCACGTTGGTGTCGTACACAAAGATTTATACCGGCGCCAAACGAAAGAATCCCGATCAGACCATTCAAGCAATAGACTTCTATTTTAATAGAAAAGAAATATGGTACACGTATGCAACGAGTGCATATGAGAGGATTCTTGAAAAGCCGTAAAATTCAAACTTACAAATAGAGATACCAGGCCCAAACTTTCACTTATCTTGAAGTAAAACGAACCCTTATAGAAAAACAAGGGGGCACACACAAAAATCCGAAGCTTTTTTTTTTGCTTATATGAAAATGTCCAGATCTAAAGAAATTTTACGGATTTTCTCGGAAAATACATAAATCAAAATCCCTTCCGAAGGGACTCAAAACTCCCACCAAACAAGATTTTTGTTAACTCGTACCAAGATTTTTAACCAATAGGAAATTAAGAAAACCCTCTACACCAGTGGTTCCCAAACTTTTTTCTCCTACCGCCCCCCTTTCCAGAAAATAATATTACTTAGCGCCCCCTGGAAATTAATTTTTTTTAGTTTTACAGTTATTCATCGCCCCCCAAATGCACCTGTGACCATCACCGTCCCCCTGAATCGCTGCAGCACCCACCAGGGGGCGGTGGCGCCCACTTTGGAAATCGCTGCTCCACACCATGGGAAATCAACCAATAGAATTATTAAGGAAAGTGCTCAAGGCATCAATGAAAGCTTTAAAAAGCTTGCGATACTAATAATTTGGCAATAAAACTGATAACTGCTAATTATGACAATTATTTTGATATTGGTAACGGTACTGATAATTATTAATAATGATAACGATAATGATACTAACAACGATAACGATACTAATAATAACAACGATCGATAACGACAGCGGTAATTACTCGAAGAAAATGCAACTCGACGTTTAATAAATGGCTCTTGCTCGGCTTGAAGTGTAATGCGATTAGGTGCTCCGCGTGAAAAGATAAGTCCTTTTCAGGGCTTGAGAAGGCAACGATTAAACGCTCTTTATATCCAAGTATACGCATTTACATATGTATGAGTGGCGCATAAAGTCTCGGTGGTAAACGAGAGCAAGGAGAAGTCAGACGTAGCCGCTTGCGACGTAACGGGTATCGTTATTGCCGCAAGTTTGCCAGGTTACAGCTGGGAGGCTTCCTTGCGAGAACATTTGACTGCCGAGAAACTGCCGCGAGAGCGATACCGGCGAAGGAAGCTCGTATTTCCATCGTTAAGAGGACTTTTACGAGCGTGGGTGGACCAATTTTACAAGGTGTCGCTAATTCGGGTGATACTTTGCCGCAGCATCCCATCCGTCTCTTTTTACGACCCCGCTCGAACTATGACGTGAGACGCGCGTTTACACAACCGATTTTGCGGGTTACCGAACCAGAAAGACAGATTCTTAAAATCGCCCTTACGAGAACAAAAGGTCGATTAGAATCGATCTTACAAGAGCAAAAGTTCGATTAGAATCGATGCTGTGAATTGGTCGAATGAGATTTAATTATCAATCCGTAGAATTTTTTTGTTCTAATTAACACGTTGACTGCCTCGAACAATTTACGTGACTCCCTATTCACGCCGCGTGGGTCTTAACGGTATACGCTATTGCATTTGTCATAACCAGCGCGGCCTGAATGAAAAGTTTAGTGCCGGTCACCGGTGACCGACACGGCAGTCGACGTGTTAATTATTTGTAATGAATAATTTACTAATGAGTTAATTAATAATTTACAAAATCGGTTCTAGTCAGTGATTCATAGATTATTTCCATTTCCTCTTAATTATTTACACAATAATTGTAATTACTAATTTACAAAATCTGTTTGGTTCTATATAATAATTAATTTACACAATTTTTCTAATTCTGCAAACTGGTCATTAGAGCTGGAAAAAAATTTCTGTCAATGAATAATTCAAATTATTATAGTTATGTAAATTAGTAGAAACAAAAACTAACTCCAATTAGTGATCCACAGAATCTTTCTGATTTCTAATTAATAATTCACAGAATGGGTTCACAAACACTATTTTATAGAATTTAGCTCCAATTACTAGTTTATAAAATTTAATTCCAATTATCAATTCACAGGATTTTTCTGGTACTAATTACTTTTTCAAAACAGTTTTTCTGGAAAAGTTGCAGATTTTAGAATTCGAAAAAATTGCATTCTAACTATATCGTGTGGGGTATCGTTTCCGAAGGTACTCGAGTCACTGATAACGAATATAACAATAATTTTACGATTTGCGCAATCGTGATGAAGAAAAATGGGGATTTCAGGAAATATCTATATTTTGTGGCAAAAAATGTATAGAAATCGCAATTAAATTAGAGTTTAGGTTGAAACAATTATTTATTCACAGGATTTTTCTGGTTCTAATTAATAATTCTCAGGATCGATTCTAATGTTCCAATATCGAACGTCGATACAACCACATTCGATTCCATACGATTCAATACGATATAATCTTCACGTACTAAATTGACGTCCCTAATATTATCGCTATACCATTGCTGCACTAGACACATATGTTATATTCTTCCTTTCATCCATTTACCATTCCTTTTGGGTTTTTACAGCATTCCTATAAAATTATAATAATAAATATGCGAGGTTACTCATGCGTTATATGTAGGTGCGTAATGCGTATGGTGATACCGATGCCAATGGTTCATCTTCTTGTGATGAGCTTTGAAAAATGAAGTAGCGCCGGGATAATGGAAAGGGAACCAACAGGAGGCAGGCAGATACATATATATAACCCATATATATGCGTAAATTGATGTGCGTGTGTAGGTACGATGATTTGACTGATAACAGCAAGCGTGAGGCGTGAAGGGAGTGACGACCTTGGTAGGATGTAAGAACGAGGTATGAATGTTAACCAGTCTGGTGTGGGGTATCAGGGTTGGTTGGGTATTGAGATTGGATACTGATATTGGATAGAGATGTGGGAAGCTGATAGCGAGTACTGGATACCGGTATTGAATTTTGATGTTGGATATAGATATGGATATTGCTATTGCTATTGATATTGATATTGATATTGATACTGAGCAGTAACATTCGATATTGGTACAAAGTATTGATATTGGGTATTGGTATTAAGCATTGGTATTGTACTGATGCCGATTGATTCCGGATTAATCATTATTGATACCGATGTCGATATTTCCTTGGTAAAAAATCTTTAAATACCGATATACAAATATTAGATATTCAAATTGGTAATCAATATTAATGACGGATATTGCTATTAAAATTGATATTAGATACTGAATTACTGTTAGTTATTGTCATTGTTGTTCATGTTGTAGTATTTTAGTTGTTGTTGTTATTATTATTACTATTATTATTATGATTATTATTATTATTATTGGTATTGGTATTGGTATTAGTATTATTATTGGTATAAACAATCGTATAGAGAAAAATATTATAAGAATGAAGTGTAGATTTTCTGTAATAACTAAGAATTTGAAATATTCATTATTATTATTATTATTATTATTATTATTAGCATTAGTATTAGCATTATTAGTATTAATATCTCTCTTATTTCTCATGTTGATATTGGTAACTTATATTAATAATAGTTGTCCCCATTAAAACTGATATTAAACAAAAATGAAATTTAGATTCAAGTTAAGCTTGTCAATGGTATTGAAATTATTATTGCTGCTTCTATTATTATTAATATTATTACCATTATTGTCCTTGCTATTATTAGTAATGTCGTTGTCGTTATTGATATTGGTCGGTTAATTGATTGATCTTGGTACTGATATTGATAACTAATCTCGAAAATAGCTATCACTATGGTTAGTAGTATCGATGTTGCTGTTATTATTATTATTATTATTATTATTATTATTATTATTATTATTATTATTATTATTATTATTATTATTATTATTATTATTATTATTGATTTATCGAAACTATTAGTTTTGCTGTTATTATTATTATTATTGATGTCAATAGCTCTTCCGATATTGCCATTGATATTAATTAATCGATTGATTGATTGATTGACTTTGATACCGATACCGCCGTCTCCTTCCCTAACATCTTTAACTACTGATGTCAATATCAATATCGACATCGATATCTTGTAACGTTCATGTGACACCGTCGTACGAGATATTGATATCGATAACGCATATCACGACCCTTGTCCCGTTTATCAGCTTTCGATATACGCGTCACACCACGATTTCGCGGTACGATATACATATAAAGGGAAAAGGAGCGAATATACCTATTCATAAACAAATACACATACATTTGTGCTTATACATATACGAGAGAGGAAGGTGATGTATGGGTGTAGTTATATCGACATACATAATCCCTGTGACGCGTTTCACTCTTTTCCAGAAGGAAATACGATTCTCAATGGAGACTATTCCGTCTTCCACCTACACTTCCTTCCTTCCTTCCTTCCTTCCTTCCTGGATTCCATGCTTTCATCCGTTATACCCAAGCGACGGCTCCTTTTTCACACATGGGCTCTTACATACGTGTGTATCGATAGAGCTATTTTTATACAGCCAATAAAACATAAGTCTTTCATTTCTCCATCGTGAATTTTCATACGACGAATTTCCTTCCTTTTCACGATCAAATCGTATACATATTCCGAATCAGTGAGTTGAAAAGCTTCGGAAACGACATCCGAGACGATATATTTTAACTTTCAATTTTCCCCCTTAGGTTTGAAAAACGATTTTTATTTTTATTTTTATTTTTTTGGAATGCGCTAAAATCAAATGGATTTTCAGGACTCCAGAGATGAGCAATTGCATTAGTTGAAAATTGCAATCAAATAGGAGGCAGATTTGAATATAGATTTTACGTCAAAAATCATATTTATGGAGAATTGTGGATTTTTCTTTAACGTTATTAATTCTAGCCTAAAATTAATTACATATTTGGAATCAGGGAGTCGAGCAGCTCCGAAAACGACACCCAACACGATATACTTCAAATTCCGATTTTTTATTTGTTTTTTAAATTGAAAATTTAACTCTTTTTTTTAAATCGCAGCTACAGCATGCGACACATGAAATGATACATTTTTGGTATCGTAGAGTTCGAAAATCCGATTACTTTTCATATAAAACCAATTCAAAACAATTTTTTTTTACAAATGTTGAACTTTTAGGCCCAAAATAAACAATTTTCCCGCCTCTGCATGAATTTTGGAATAATTGACGTCCATTCATGAAGTTTTTAACTCTTGATCTTTTTTTTTCTGAACTATGGAAATACACCTACACACACACACACACACACATACCACTGGGGGTGTATTTGATGCGAACGAGGGAATTTTCCCACCCACGTGCATCCATCTGATACTATTATTGGTGATTTAATCGACGATTTAATGAGATCCGTCCTGTATCAAATTTCGTTCCCTAATCGATCTTTTTTTTCCTGTTTTATTAATTTTTTTCGTTCTTTTTCAGAATATATCAGAAAGTGGACAGGACCTTGGAAAGGGAGGATGGGGGTGGATTTGGAATCAGCAGAAAAGGGGGCAGATGGCCAACTCTGATTCGGATTCAGAAATAGTACCGGGAGATCTACCTGCCACGGTGAGTAGGTGCATACGTAGGTACGTACATGCTTCTATAGGTATGAACATGTAATCGTCTTTTCCTAAGGACCTTTATTACATATACATATACTGTGTATGTATACATCATGGGAAAGGTAGAATTAAAAGATTAATTACGGGCACTCCTGTTATCTCTATAGTGTAAAGACTTAACATCCTAATCTAAATTACCTTGAAGTATGTGAGGTGTATGTAGGATGTATATACGAGTATATAATGGTCTTTTTGCACCCACGATGTTTTTTTAGGATACGTATAATCTGAAGTATTTAATCATCGTGTACGAAAATAAACACACAGGAGGTAGAGGATATCAACCCTTTTTATAGATTTTATGCATGGTTAGAATACTTTTTTAAAACAGTTTTTCTGGAAAAGTTGCAGATTTTGGAATTCGAAAAAATTGCATTCTAACTATATCGTGTGGGGTATCGTTTTCGAAGGTACTCGAGTCACTGATAACGAATATAACAATAATTTTACGATTCGCTCAATCGCGATGAAGAAAAATGAGGATTTCAGGAAATATCCATATTTTGTGGCAAAAAAAGTATAGAAATCGCCCTTAAATTAGAGTTTAAGTTCAAACAAATATCATTTTCGAATTCAACGACCCCAAAAATACGTCAAATCATGTGCCACATGCCAATGTTATAATTTCCCCAAAAAAAACCAAATGTCTGGAATTTCCAAAAAATGTGTATTTTAGGTATACCGTGTGGGGTATCGTTATCGTGGGTACTCGACGGGCTAACTTCGAAAATTGCATTAATTTCACTCTAAAATCAACCGTGTTCTCCCAACATCCGGTATTTCGGGCAAAAGTCACGCGTTTCCAAATGTATCTCTATCCCCACATCCGTTCTCTTTAACCTCATGAATATAGTTCGTTAATTGCCAGGCTATCTCTCTATAGACATGATTGCACCGTAATGTAACAAAACACTCGAGGCAGCGGCAATTGAAATGCGATAGAAAGATGGAACGGGGCGAAGCGAAACGTGAAGCAATAGCTATGCACGAAGAGAGACGAGACACAAAGGACGAAAGGAGATGATGACACAGAACAAACAATGAGAGAGACAATGACAAAAAGTCATTACAATAGCTGTTCAAGTATTCATTTGCAAGTATATTAAATTATATGTATACATGCGATATATATGCCTTACCTTTATATTTTAAATGCATTATTTTCAATGTAAACTCAAATTCAAGGACGATTTCTATACATTCTTTGCCAGGAAATACAGATTTGTTGCAGAATATCTGTTTTTCTTCGCCACCGTTGGGAATATCTTAAAATTATTATCATATTTGGAATCAGCAGCTCGAGTACCTTCGAAAACGATACCCCACACGATATACTTAAAATTCGCATTTTTTTGGAAACCCAAAAATCTAGGATTTTTGAAATTTATGAATCTAACATGTGGCGCGTGATTTCATATATTATTAGGGTCGCCCAATTCGATAATTGTGTTTTCTAAACATTTATTGATGAAAAGTTTCAGTTTACGTTGAAATTTCCTTAAAAAAATACGAATTTCTGAAATTTCCAAAAAATACGAATTTTAGGTATATCGTGTGGGGTATCGTTTTCGAAGGTATTCAAGCAGCTAATTCCAAATATGATGGTAATTTCACGATACACTCAACCTGGATGAAGAAAAATAGAGATTTTAGGGGAAATCTGTATTTTCTGGCAATAAATATAAAGAAATCGCCCTTAAATTTGAGTTTACGTTGAGAGTAATTTAATTTTCAAATTCTCCGACCATAAATTATGAAAAATCATGTATCACATGCCATTATTAGAATTTCCAAAAAAAAAGCAAATTTTTCAAATTAAAAAAAAATCGAATTTCAAGTATATCGTGTGGGGTATCGTTTTCGTGGGTACTCAAGCTGCTGATTACAAGTATGACAATAATTTCGAGATATTCCTTACGGTGACGAAGAAAAATAGAGATTTTAGGGAAAATTAGCATTTCCTATCTATAAATATACATTTATAGAGAGAGAAAAAGGGAGAGTGTGAGTGAGGGGGGGGGGGGGGATGCACTTCAATTGATTGGTGTCTTTGTTATTCAATGAAACAACAATAGTAAATATTTTCACTGACCTGCATCTATATATAAGTGTGTGTGTGTATGTGTATGCGGATTTGTATTTGTTTTTGTAGTGTACTATAGGTATGTACACTTATACACACTCCTGGGTAGATTGAAAGTGGAATCTTCATTGGAGGGCTCGTAGGTATAGCATCCCTGCACGGATGGGTGTCCTTTTATAGCAACAAACGCATTGTTCTGCCCATCAGCTGTAGTTTAATTGAATAAGACAAAAGCGGCAAAGTAAGCTCGCTAGAACGCTACTAATTGACGAATTGATGGTTTTGTATTTCAAAGGGATCGGTGAGGGCAACTTCGGCATTCTGTGTATGACCCGACACGATACAGTGCATAATATCGGCTTATGGCGTGCGCGTGCACGTGTGTGAGTGATCTCTGTCGGTTTATGTATTTACGCGTGTATGTATACGGGGACACGAAGGCGTGCGAATTTATCTCTATCCCTGTAACGAAGAAAAAAGGATATAGAGGAAGAAGGGTGGGGGGAAGCGCTACGATCCGTATGAAAAAACAACCCATATGCCCCTACAGCCACAGAAGTGAAGTTGAAAAACGATC
>OX463763.1:3170738-3238882 GCA_949825005.1 Gasteruption jaculator | reverse complement strand
CAATGGACCTATTTTTGATAATAACCTTTTGTTTAAACGAAATGGGTTATTTATAGAATTAGTTTATTTATAGAATAGTTTAAATCGGCAATTCGGGCATTGCCATAAGACACCCGGTATGTAATGTAGCCACCGTGAGAAACAAAATTAGAAATAGACGATAGTATTGATTATCTTCAGCTCATATGAAAGTTGACTTCTATATATAGGGCGCTGGGCCAGTAGATGAACGGTCGATACCAATGAAGTGAACATTTTCACAGGAATTTTTAAAAAAGTCGTTATTCGGCACCGTTCTGTTGCAATTTGTTTTAAACGCGAACTCAAAATACGCAATTTTCAAATGGAGAATTTACCCAATGTTGAAAAACTCAAATTTATTTGTGCACAATTTGTGGAAGGTTTTGTTGCTCAACCTGTTCATCCACATTTATTTTATTATAATTGTATTTTTGTGTATCTATAATAATTCTAATAATCCATAATTCTATATGTATTCTAATAATCAATAATAATAATAAATAATTCTAATAAACAATTACAATGAATAATTTATTATTTGTTACAATTATAATTTTATTCAAATAATAAATAATAAATAATAATTAATTTGTTATTTATTACAAATGTATTATAATTGAACTCAAAAAAATGTATTATTTATTGTAACTGAATTTAAATGTCATATATTAAATATTCGAAAATTTACCTGATCCGTAAAGAATCGGAATTGACATTTTTGGCAGTTCAGTGGAGGTCTGTTGTAGATCATCTTTGGATGTATCTTTACTTTGTGAATCCATTGCATGTGATTTCGCAGTTGTTCCAAATCCTATTGTGAAAAGAAATGCAAAGAAAATGAATGAATCAATAATAAAAATAACTGGAAAAGAAATAAAATTACGTTCTCTCTATCTTTATCGGATATATTTCGAATTTGAGGTGACCTGAAAATTTGTACATTATATTAGGAACAGACTCCGAACAACAGTCTTATTTTCATTCGTGGCAAAATCCGTTATGATTAAATTAAATTATATTTAATTAAGATTCTTTAGCGGGTACCTTCTTGAGTTTCTTCAAATTTAATGTATATAATTCTAAAGAAGTTCTACACGACTTCCAATTTCCCAAAGTTAAGTAAAATAATTATCAAAATTTCTTGTCATGAATTTTCTTTGAATTTATATTTTTTCGGAAAGGAATTTAATTTCTTGTTTAAACTTTCATTTAACAAAAATGAATTACAATAGGAAGAATCAAATAAAATCTATTCGAAAGTTACTCAAAAACTATTTATAAAGAATTTTTCAAATTTATAAAGAATTTCTCTGGAATTTTCTGGATTTAAATTACAAAAATTAAGATGCAATAAGATTCTTTCTTTGGCAGAATTCTGTTAAAAATTTTATTTTTTACCCCAGATTCAATTTTATTTTTAATCTTATTAAAATTGCATCTGGGGTAAAAAATAATATTTTTAAGAGAATTCTTTCGGAGAAAGAATTTTATTGGCATCTCAATTTTTATAGTTTAAAATCCATATAATTCCAGAGAAATTCTTTATAATTTTTAATCATCTTATAATTATTTAAAATTTCTTGCTAATGTATTCTTCTCATGAATTCTGTAATTCTAAAATCGAACGAATTTCTATTTTGAGAAATTACCCTTTTATACTAAATCCATCGTAATAAAATTAAAAATCATTTATTAAAGATTTTCTGGAAGAATATTTCCCAAAGAAAGAAATTTTATGCATCCTTATTTTTCAAAAATTAAATCTATATAATTAAAAAACAAATTCTCTACATTCTTAATATCCTAAAATTGGTGAAACCTCTTTGCTAATTAATTCTTTTGTATATTCCTGTTATTTTTAAATCGATTATATATTCCTCTTTCCTTTAAAAAAGAAATTACGTTCCGAAAGACCGAATAAAATTTATTCAAAAATTCCTTCGAACCAATTTACTCTAGAATCCATCGTAATAAAATTAAACGACATTCGCTTAGAATTCTTTTTTTTTCCATTGAAATTTTTCTCACGATTAGATTAAATTCTTTTCAGGAAAACCTTCAAATAATTTTTTTTCAGAGGGAAATCCTATGGATATTTTATTAATTACTATTTTTTTTAGATATTTTATTAATTTCAGCTTTTTTAAGACCACGAGAAAAGAAAATCCCACGAATAAAACAACAATTTCGTGTTTGATTTCCAGAAAGTCTCACCTTGATGTAACCATCGCAGATTTCGCATATGACAAATGTATTTTTTCCCCCAGGTTTCGAAGATGACCCAGAGCCTGACACTGGGGTTTGTGTTGTCGTACGCGGCAATGGCGTTATAGATATACTCGGTTGGCTCAATAATTTCGCAGCTGGATTTTTCACGGTAGTCGACGAATTCTGGAAAAAGAGATTAAATGAGTCTCATTACCCAAATATTCATTCCTTCGGTGGAAGAAACACACAATCTTTGGTGAAAAAAAAAGGAAAAAATGGGAATTTTTCAGTTCCAAACCGGAAATACTTCCCATTTTATTTAATTTATTTTTTTTTTTCAATTAATAGAAAATTATAAAAATTACAAAATATATAAAAATAAAGAAATTTATGTAATTTCATAATTTATAATAATATAAAAGTCCCAATTGAAGCTCCAAATTTTTGAAGAATTTTTAACTAAATTTTCTTGTTTAAAAAATAGCAAGAAAAAATAGACTGTTTTTTTTTGTTTTTTTTTGTCAGTATGAAATTTTTTTGAAAATAAATTCAAGCAAATAATTGATAATAAATTCGATACTTGCCTGGAATAATTGGTTGCTACCGAGTTGGTAAGCTCCTGGGGGTACCAAAAGACCGGAAGTCGGTCTGTAAACCATCCCTGCGACATTGTCTGAAAAATCAAATGGCAAAAATTATCAAACTATCGCTTGAATTTCAGAAAATTTAACAAGTATTATGTATGAATTAATTATCATAAATAAATGGTCGATTCTTAGAAATTCGAGTAGGAAAGGAAATTGTATTACAAAAAGAAAAATTTGAAACAGTAAAATTTGAAATAAGGAATTTTTTCTGAACTTAAATAATTATACTAAAAAGTCAATTAATTTCGTTATTAAATGTGGACATACATAAAATTAAATAAATTAACATAAAATAAAATTAAATATCTAAAAAAATTCCTAAACAAAAATTTAATTACATAAAATTAAAATAATTATACGCGATTGAATTAAATTCTATTAAATCAATTATGGATTCTTTGAAAAATTACATTCAAGATTTTTGTCTGTTTTGTAAATGTTATATAACAATTTTTTTCGTTTCAGTATTGGACCTGACATCGATAATTATATCTTATATCATTAATAAATAAAATTGCCACTTCGCGTATTTCCCAATTGCTCATTACCGATTAACTACCTTGTAATTATAACTGATTGTAAATTAATTCTCTAATAAATTAGTACCCAATTAATTTTAATAACTTTAATTAAATGACAAGTGAACAATATTTGCAACAAGAATAAATTAAATTGTTTTGTATCTTCCCCGACTTTTTAATTACCAATTAACCACGATATTATAATTACAAGTAACTATATACTAATTAAATAATAAGCTACCTCCCAATTAGCTATAAAAAGTCCAATTATGTAACAAGCGAAGAATAGTTAGAAAAAGAATAGATTAAATTGTTAATTCATATATTTCCCGGTTGCTAATTACTAATTACTAAATTATCATCACAACTAACTGCATACCAACCAACTAATAAATTAGCCACCAATTAATTATAAAAATTCTTACAATAAGTGAGCAATTATTACAAAAAGAACCAATTTAATCGTTATTTCGGATATTCCTCGATTTATAACTAATAATTAACCGCAATATTATAATTACTACTAATTACATACTAATCAACTAATAAACCAACTTCCAATTAATTCTAAAAATTTCAACTCTATAAGAAATGAAGAATTATTGTACAAAGAAAAAATAAAATTGTTAATTCGTATATTTTCCGGTCGCTAATTACTAATTACCCAATAAACTACCCTTCGGTTGATTATAAAAACTCCAATTACGCATCCAGGGAAAAAATCAGAAAATAATAAATTAAAAAAAAATAATAATACCTTGACGCATTCCAGTCGTGGCTGTCCCGGTCCTCAAGCTCTTGATGTCGGTGTACCTCGGTTGCATCGGCGGACGTCCCCTTCCACGCGGTGGATTCGGAGCTGGTAGCAACTTCGGCAACAAGGGCTGCTGCCCCTTGCCACCGGAGGCCAGGGCCATTGCCAGGGCGTTCGAGTTGCCCGGGCCGCCCACGTTCCTCGATCTGTTGAGTCTCGGTATCTTCGCGGGCGGCTCCCAGTCGGACGAGGGCTCCAGGTTGCGCTCCGGTCGGAACTTCTTGGTGCACGCGAGGATGTGTCTCGTCAGCTTGCCCTTCTGATTGTCCTCGAAGGGGCAATTCGGGCACTGGTGGAAGGCCGGGCCGCGCTCCAGTCTGCCGCGGGTATTGTGCTCGGCCTCCATGTGGAAGAGGATGTCGTGCGGACTCCGCACCTCGAGCGTGCAGAAGTTGCACTTGTAGACGTAGTTCCGCATGTGCGGCGTCTCCAGGTGATGCTGCATCACCAGGTCGGACTCGGTCTTAAAACTACAAAACTCACATTTCTTCAGTTCTAAGTGGAATGGTTCGTTATTTTCTTTACTAAACTCTAGATTCTTGATCAGCGAATTAATGGCTATCTGCGTCTCGGCCGAGGTGCTGCCCTTGCCCTGCTTGCGCTTCTGCGTGCGCAGCAGGTCCGTCTGCACGAACTCCTGCACCAGGTTCACGCCGATTTGCATGAAGAACTTGCCCAGTGGCAGGTCGAAGTACGTCTGGGGACTGTTCCCGGCACCGGCAGCACCAGCACCAGCACCACTACCACCGGTGCTGCCGCCGCTGCCCTTCTTCGCGTCCTCGCCGCTCTTCTCCTTGTTATCGTCCGACTCGTTGTCGGCCTCCAGGTCCTTCTTGACCTTCTCCGACTCCGGGTGGTCCTCCTTGCTCTTGTTGCCCTCGTCCTCGTTGTTGTCCTCCTCCTTCTCTTTCTCGTCCTCCTCGCGCTCCTTCTCCTTGATGCAGTCGGCCAGTTTCGTCACGAACTCCTTCAGGGGCTTGATCGGCGGCTTCTCGTACACGTACGGCACGATGAAGGACGGCGCTTCCACGACGAACATGTCGTCGGTCAGCGTGGGGAGGATCGGCACCGTCGAGGTCGAGTTCGAGGACGACGACGACGACGAGGAGGCGCTGGTCTTGGGGCTCAGCTGCGCCGCCGATTTCGAGCTCATCGGCACCGGCGTGATCGTCGTCCTCATGTTCGGGTAGATCGACTGGTGGCCCTGCAGGTTCGTGGGCACGATCGAGAACGAGCTGGTGCCCGAGAGCGAGTGCGACGACTGGTGGTGATGGTGGTGATGGTGTTGCTGCTGCTGTTGCTGGTGGTGATGGTGGTGGTGGTGTTTGCCGCTGTTGCTGCCGATCGGCACGCCGCCTCGACCCGAGAGGATCGAGTTCGTGTCGATGATCACCAACGTGGGCTCCTTTTTGCCGCCCTTCATGGACTTGCTGCCGGCCGCGATCTCCACCAGACGTTTCGTGTCGTTCACGACAATCGTCGTCTTGTTGTTCTTCAGCGGCGACTTCATCTTCGAGTTCTCCTTGTCCTTGCTGTCGACGCCCGCCAGGGGGTCCTCGGGCTTGATCTCCTCGATGTCGGAGCTGTCGTCGATCGTGGGCGGCGAGGGCTCGTCGATGTGGTCCTTCTCGGCGTAGCTCGTGCGCTTGATGTTCCTGGTGCTCCTGCGGGGCGTGATGGTGCTCAGGTCGATGGTCTTGCGGGACTTCTTCTTCGGCGGCTCCTTCGGGGACTTGTCCTTCTGCTTGTCCTCCGACTCGGACTCCTTCTCCGGGGAGGACTCGTTGGTGCCGTTGCTCTTGGTGCCGCTGTCGTTCATGTTCTCCGACGTGATCTCCTCGATGTCCGGGCTCTCGCAGCTGCCGTTCTCCTCGCAGACCTTCGCGTCCGAGGAGCTCTCGACGATTTCCACGCTGTCGTTCGTCTTCTTCCCGTCCTTCGGGTCGTCCTGGTCCTCGTCCTCGTCGTCCTCCTCCTCCTCCTCCTCCGCGTCGCTCTTGCTCATCTCCGACTGGTGGATCTCGGTGATGGACTCGTCCAGACACTCGACGTCGGAGTTGTTGCTCTGCGAGTCGATTTCCATCGTCTCCGGTTGCTCCTGGTGATGCTCGACTTCCTCCTCCTCTTCGTCTTCCTCCTCTTGTCGCGCGTTTCTCTGTGATTCTTCGCCTTCGCCCTCCTCCTCCTCCTCCTCCTCCACCTCGTCCTCGTCCTCGCCCTCCTCCTCCACCTCGTGTCTCCCGACGTCGTCCTGAGTCTCGTCGTTAGAGTCGTTTCCCTTCGAGCCGTCGTTCGACAGCTCCGAAACCTCCTGCTGCCGATGACGGTGATGATCCTCGGCGTCTTCCTGCTCCATATCGTTTCTCTCGACCTGGTGCATCTCCTCGTCGTCCTCCGCCTCTTTGGAGTCCACTTCCATCTCCTCCTGGGACTGGTCGTCTAGGTTGTGGATACTCGCGGAGTCGGTATCCGCGTGCTGATGTTGCTGTTGCTGCTGCTGTTGCTGCTGGTGATGTTCCTCGGATTCGTCTTCTTCTTCCTCCTCTTCCTCCTCGTCCTCGTCTTCGTCGTTTTCTGCCTCGTTATTTTGCTGTGATATCGAATCCGTCTCTTCCTCGTCCTCTCGGGCGGAGTCGAGGAGCTCTTCGTTGTCGTCATTGTAACTCCCGTTCACGCCGTTTGGAATTACTGTATCTGGAAGGAAAATCACCAGAGTGAGAATTAGTTTCGGGGTTGATGTGGAATATTTTAGGGGTTCCAGGGGGTGGAATATAGAATACATAGAGCGTGTATATTATATATTATATGATTTGAAAATATTGTAAAATTCTAATAATTTAATGTTATAATTAAAAAAAATTAATTAATTAAATTTAATTAAATTTAATTAATTAATAAGAATTCTAATAACGATTTAGTCGAATTTTTGTAATATTTGTATCGGATAAAAATAAAAGAAGGAGATAATATTGAAAATTAGTAGAATATTAATCATAAAATTCTAGCAATAATTGAATTTTAATAATAATTATATGGGATAAGAACAAAAATGAAATGATTAAATATAAGGAATATACGATATAAGGAAAAGTTGATAAGATAAAAATAATAAAAATAATTTTCTTACGGATTTGTCTAATTTTTTTTTCTAGAAACTATTTGTCGCATATTTTAAATGGTTTCCAAATAAATTTCATAGAAAAATTAAAGAAATCTATTAAATTTACTTCACCGATGAATGTTTGGAATAACTTCTCCAATATTTCATAGTGAAAGAAAAAATATATATATTTTTTTAAATAAAGACCCTGAAGATATTATACACAGATTGTATATATATACCTATATATATAATAACTACACTCTCCATATTTTCCAAAATTGATATTAATTAAACTTATGCAAATTGAAATATATGTTACCAAATTTCAATAATAAATATATCGAATAAAAAAAAAATAGAAAATATTATATTACATATATGGCATTTTTTAAAAATATCTTCGCCCTTATTCTTTTCTTACAATTTATAATGAAAAATCCAACAAAAAAAAATGAGAAAATTAAACTCGATACTATGAAAACCCAAAAGTTCCATTTTTTTCCTTTCGAACTGAAATTCGAATAGAAATAAATAAAAATCAACAAAAGTAAAACAAAAAAAGTGAAACAAAATTGAATAAAATTCCTAAGAAACGGTAATTTAAAAAATAGGCATTCAAAATTGGATCCCAGCCATCATAGAAGTTTTTTTTTTCAGATTTTGGATTTTAAATCAGTATCGAATCCTCAAATTTGAAGATTCGATTCTCGATTCCTCGAATTTTGGAAGGTCCCGGTGACCCGGGATCTCCCAAAAATGCCAAAAACTAGCCAAAGGAAGCTGTAAACCAGGAAATCGTGGAAAGGGATGGAAAACGGGTCGGAAGAAAAAAAAAATTATTGACAAGGTGACAAAAAAAAATGGCTTTCCAGGTTCGAAGGCACATCTTTCAAGGAATAGGAAAAAAAAAGGCGAATAGCTGTTCCGTTCCGTTCCGTGGAAGAGTGTGGGGTGTATCTACACGAGAAACGAAGTTCTCGATTTTAGTATATACTCAGGTGGCGCTACTTGCGTCCGACGTCTATGTAAAAGTCTATATGCGTGTATATATTATCTATGTGTATGTAAATACAGCAGGATTATATATATACGTGTATATAAGAGACATTTTATATTAATGACGTTGAATGAATATGCTTCCAATTCCTCGTCAGCCATTTTCAAAAATTTTATGTACATGCATTATATATATATGTATGTATATATATACACACATATATATATATGTGTATATGCGTTTGCAGAGAGATAGTGACTGTATACGTGGATGTTTTTGCAAATGGATTGCAGGATATGACGTAGTTAGGCTTCTTATGAAATTCTCTAGGAGTTTCAGAGAATTGGAAAATTATGGAGTCGGTGAAAATGGGGAAAAGAAAAGTACCGTTTGATCCAAGTGGAAGGGAAACAGTAGGGACCTTTTACAGGAATGAATAAATTCAAATTCGGTAATAAATACCTCGACTCTCCTTCAATGCCTTGATTTTCGAGGCTCGGAGGCTCGAAATTTGAATACGAAGGACTGGGATTGATTATTCGAGATGCACTCGAACTTGGGAATTCGAGCATCGAGGAAATTTGGAAACTGGAGGAAATTTCTATTTTCAAAGTCGCAAGAGAAAGTTTTTTGGAAATATGTTTGCTCGAAAATTACATATTTCGGAGACTAAAGGACTCGTACACTTTTTTTCCCTTCGAAAATTCAGTCTCGAGAATTTTTGGAAATGAGTTTTCTTTTTTCTGAGATGGAGGGGGATAATTTTTTTTTAATGCGACAAATAATTAGCAGCTGTTGTCTTTGAAAACCATAAAAGCCCATGCGATTAATTTTCGACTAATAGGTTTCTAAATAAATTTCACCATTTCCTATGGTTTTTTTATTTCTTTTTTATGGAATCTTTTTGTTGCAACAGAAAGGCTGCGATTATTTCTAATTTTCTTTTCTTCTTCTTCGAATGAAGGGTTATTAAATTATTTTTTGTTTGTTTACTACCGATAGGGACTCGATAAAAAATCTGGAAAAATATTTCGACACGAAAGAAACACACGAAAAATTATCGAGCAGTTTCCCATGGATATTTCCTCGATTCTCGAAGGAAATTTCTTCGGTAGAGCAATTACGCCTTTTTTGGAACCCAAGAAAGGGTTGTTTTACTTGGAAAACTATTTTCAACAGTTATCGAAGAGACCGAAGCGCATTAAAACCGAATTAATTATGAGCTTAATGGGGTTCTATATTTTTCACATAGAATTTATATAAGATCCACGCGAAACTCAATGACACAAAAATTTCTGAGATAATTTAAGCCTATTTCAATCGAATCCAGGATTCAAGGGGTTGAATGTCGGTATTTTCATTATTTTGACGTATACCATTAAATTCCATGTGTGTACATATGTGTAAAATAGTAATAATAATTTCGGATATTTTACATAAAATAAATGACAAAACCCGCAATTATTTAGTCGCCAACCCGATAATTGCCTAGGATCCAGTGTCGAATGCCTATTTTTTAAATTACTGTTTCCTAGGAATTCAATTGAATTTTGTTTAATTTTTGTTGTTTTACTTTTGTTGATTTTTATTTATTTCTATTCGAATTTCAGTTCGAAAGAAAAGAAATGGAACTTTTGGGTTTTCATAGTATCGAGTTTAATTTTCTCATTTTTTTTTTGATTTTTCATTATAAATAAAGAATAAGGGCGAAAATATTTTTTAAAAATGCCATATATATTAAATAATATTTTCTATTTTTTTTTAGTCCTGACATTTATTATCGAAATTTGGTAACTTGTTCAAACAGCCTTTTAATTATTAAATCTCAAGCGTTGCGGTTTTCGTATCTGATTTGGTCCCTTTTTGGTATTAAATTAATTGATTAACATTTAATAGAACGTAGTGATTTATGAATATCAATCAAACATAAATATTAATTAACCGTTTTAGTGCCACTCGGATTAATCGCGCTTCTTCTGTTCCATGTCCAAAAATACCAGCCATTTTTCAAATAAGGAATGAAAAAAGAAAGTTTTTTGGAAATACGTTCGCTCAAAAATGACATATTTCGGAGACTAAAGGCTCGTACATTTTTTTCCTTCGAAAATTCAGTCCCGATACCAAGAAAAAGAAATTCATTTGATGAATTTTGGTTTAGAGAATTTGGAGAATTTTTGGAAGTGAGTTTTCTTTTTTCTGCGATGGAAGGGGACATTTTTTTTAATGTGACAAATAATTAGCAGCTCTTCTGTCTTTGAAAACCAAAAAACCCCATGCGATTAATTTTTGACTAATAGGTTTCTAAATAAATTTCACTGTTTCCTATGGTTTTTTTTCTTTTTCTTTTATAGAATCTTTATGTTGCAACAGTAGGACTGCGATTATTTCTAATTTTCTTTTCTTCTTCTTTGAATTAAGGCTTGTTTAATTATTTTTTGAGCACTGTCGCGCCGCTTGACAATTTGTTATACGGAAACAAAAAATTAATCTCTGGCACTCAAACGGTTAATGTAAATATTAATCGGGTAATTAAACACCGAGCGGTTATAACCCGAACCCAGTTTCGAAGTTTACGTATGTTCTAGTATATTAGAAAAAAGGCTGTTTCGAGAAAAAAAAAAGCCAAGAAATTGATAATTGCACACCCATACGTATGCAATTTCCCTTTCTCGAATAATTCATTCCTTAATTCCATTCCCTCCTAATTGTCGACATTAAAAATTTCCAAGCTTCTCGTTACCGTTTCTATTTCGATACTCCAGTCAATTATTTATTTAAACCTTGTTTCAACAAAAATGGAATTTTCAGGAAAAATAGAAACTTAGAAAATAGTAAAAAAAAAAAATTGAAAAAGTGGAATAACAGAAATTTTTCCTGGAACTCAGCGACCCATAATGCCAGGGTTGAAATTAACCATTTCATACACACATTTAAGCATACAGTTGCATACGTAATACGTATGTATGTGTGTGTGTATATAAATATGTATTTCTTTCCATTTCACACTCCCATGCAATTCCATGAAACTTAACCTAAACCTGCGCCAACTTCACACTGGTCAAAAAAGGTTAGTCCGTTTCAGGGGTTGCTATGTATGAAAAGAAGTTCTCAATTTATATATATGTATAAATACATATATATATATGTATACTTCCATACACACATACATATATTTATGCACGCAAACATATATATACTTTCACGTCACTATATTCCTTCGATATGAACATAGGTACGCATCACATATATATATATTATATACTTTCTGTAAAATCTGTACATGTGTCTATATATATATACTTACATCTATATATATAGACACACATACATACACACCTATCCCCCTCCCCCCCGTTAGGCACCATGGTAGGAAATATTGTAATAAGGCAAGAATTCCAAGAAAAAAAGAGAAAAAAAATGTGGATTTCGAAAAGAAAAAAGAGGTTAAATGCAGGAAAACAAAAACAAAGCCGACAGTGAACGCGGGCTGGAAGGTGATAAACAAAAATAAATAAAAGATCTCGAGCGGTACCTTTGGGGAGTTTATCAGGACTGTCCTGAGGTGGGTCCTTGACCGGTGCTTCGTCCAGCGCGCTGCCTTCCATGGGGCCACAGTTCCTCTATGGCTCGCAGATCTAAAAAAAAAAGCCAAGAGGCAAACGGCCTGGCGCTTTTCAAACGGTTCCTTTTCTTTTCCAATCCGAGCCGATTCCTCGCGAAGAGACGTTGGTGTCGTTAATCACGTGATACATGTATGGCAAAAAGGCCCTTATCGCCGTGTGTAGGAGGACACAGGAGTCGCACTGGCACTCGCACTCGCGCGGCCGAGTGTCAGTCGTCAACGGCACAGGTACCAACCGACCGAGTGTGCACCGCGACCGAAAGACGGAACGAGACGAGAGGCGAAAAATCAAGAAGAGCAGAGAAAAAAAAAAGCCGAGCACGGGGTTGAATTTTTCCAAAATGGCGCTATAGTCCCCCTCCTCCTCACCCTCCTCCGCCGTCGACGTCCGCCGTCGTCGTCGTCTTCGTCGAGAGTAAGTAACAACGTCCCGCTGCTGCTGCCGCCGCCGCCGCTGCTGCTGCTGCTACGCCGCCGAGCCCATAACCAACAAAACCTTCGGCACGTTTCCGAGTTCTTCTCCCTCGTTACTCGAAAGTGTGCGTACGCGTTGAAAGTGGAGTAGTCACACACTACACGAGAAAACAAAACAGAAATGCACTTGCAGAAGAACCCGAGGATCACGATAAATGAGCGATTTTATTATTATCTTCTCTCTCGCTCTGTCTTTCTATTGTCTATCTCGTCGCTTTGACTGAAACGACCGACTCCGAGTCCTTAGAGTGTCTCTCTTCGCGAGGTAGCGTCTCGCTGTATTTCCGTCTATCGCTGTATTATATATATATATGTGTATTCGTATAAATATATATATATATGTGTGTGGGTATGGATGGATGCGCGTGTATGCGTGTATGTAGTCCCGAAGAAACGCAGCCAGAAGAAGCTGGCTGGCAAACCGCGTCCGAGTGGCGGTAGGACTGTAAGAGCGGAGCTGAGTCGAGCGGAGCAGAACGGAGCGGAGCGGAGCGGAGCGGAGCGGAGCGAAGCAGAGCAAAGCAAAGCACGGCACGAAACAGCATAGCCAACCCTCCGCGTACACTTTTCTCTCTTTCTCTCTCTCTCTCCACAACCTTCGGCAACCTACAACCTACACCAACACTGACGCATTTATAACCTAACGCTCCTTGTGTATGTGTGTATGTATGAGTGGTGTGTATGTATGAGTGTTGTATATAGGCGTGTGTGTGTATATGGAACAAGATTCGCACACATCCAGAGGGGACTAATGTAACGTTTAGTAATGTCTGTGTGCACTACGGGTATGAATCTGTGTGTATGTGTGAGTTGGAGTATATGTGTGTTTGACTATACGTGTGTGTTTGAGTTTAAATGTGTATGTGTACATGTATATGATTCTGTATGAATTTGAGTGGACATGTGTGATTAGTCTATGCGTGTGGAGTTGAGTCTGTATGTGTAATTAGTCTGCATATGTGTGGATTTGGTCTGTATGTGAATTAGTCTACATATGTGTGGATTTGGTCTGTGTGTGTGTATTATTTATGTCTGCACGTGTGCGTTGAGTTTCAACGAGGGTACACACACGCATGTACACACGAAAGTTTGTACTAGTCGTATTTGTTTATATGTATGCACGTGCACGCATGTGTATGAGTGTGAGTAAATACATGCGTGTGTATTTAAAATGTGTATGCACACCTTTTATAAGAATACATGGAACATATATATGTGCATGTATGTATGAGTATAAGTGTGTGTGTGTATTTTATGTATCCATGTGTGCATTTATATATATATAGACATTACCATTTATCGTATGTATAGAAAAAAATATGTACACATGTGTGTGTGCATGTGTTGGGCAATACGCGCGCGCACAGGCTCTTCGGTTGCGCATAACACGTTGAAGGATGAAGAACACAAAAGCTGCAACACACGCGCGCAATCTACGGGCAACCTATTACTACCTAACTACTACTACTACATTACTTCTTTTACTACTACCACCACCACACTACTACTGCTACTGCTACCACCTAAAAGAAAAAAGAAGAAGAAACTAATGCCGCGGATCTCTTCTTTTTATTTCCCTTTTCCTTCCTTTTTTTTATTTCCCATCCCTTTGAAAGTTCACGCGGGAAACCGAAGGGAGCGGAGGCCATCTATCCAACTGGGCATAAGTTTAGAAAAAAAAATCTAGGTGTACTTTGGGGAAATACGGAAATATGGTGGTTGATAGGAAGCAAGGAAGGAGACGAAGAAGAAATAGGAGGAAAGTTCTTCTTCTTCTTCTTCTTCTTCCATGGATTCTACCATTCGTTACTATTGTTATTTGTTATTTATTATTTGTTATTGTTTAGTTTTAGCGTTCTAGGGTTGGGAGTCTCCGAATGATGGCTTCAACCGACTTCCGGTGCATTACTTCTGGTTACGTAGGACTCGAAATTCGAAATTTTAGGTCTCGAATACTGGCGATTCTTGGGGGGGGGGGGGGGAGGCAGCAAATTTGGGGGAATTGTTTTATAAGCTCTTGGTTTTTAGTGTAATTGCTCTTGCTTACTCTTTTTGTTGTTGTTGTTGTTGTTATTATTATTATTTTTGTTGTTATTATTATTATCATTTGAAACGTGTTTTCCGACACATACTTTGCGAGTGTGTGTGTGTCCTTTTTGAGGCACACATTTTTGTGAATAATCGCGCAGTAATTTTAAGCGATTGTTATTTCATTCCTCGACTCTCGAAACGTCAAGGGAAACCCAAAGAAGTTTGTTTGTTTATTTTTATCCTTTTCATTGCAAACCGAGGAAGAACGTCATTTTAACAACTTCATTTCTTGTTTATCTTTTACGTTTGGAGCGAGAAAAAAGAAGAGCAGTAGGAGGCATTTTCCGAAGAGAGAGGATTAATCAATTCTTTTTAGTTATAAAGTAAATTGAAACACACTCATAATTACATTTACAATCAAGACGTTGATGACAACAACAATAATAATAATAATAATGCGACAATAAGAATAATGATGATAATAAGGATAAAAAGTAATTTGCAAGTAATTTGTACCTTCTCTGATAGAAGAGTTTTAGAACAAGTCGGATAATAATAATAATAACAACAACAACAACAATCTCTGTTTCAAATTAAATACAGTAGAATTATAATTGTAACAACAACAATAGTAACACAGCAGCGCCGGTAGTAGCAAATTTGGGAATAATAATCAATAATAATAATAACAATAATAACAACAACAACAATAGTAATACCGCAGCGCCGCAAATTTGGTATAATAATAAATAATAATCATAATGATAATGGTAATTATAACAGTAGTAAAAATAATAATAACAATCATAAGGGTAATGGTAATAGTGAAACAGCAACAGTAATAGAAATAATGAAAATGATAATAATGACAACAATAGTTATTATTAAAACCGCTATTATTTCAGTCTTTTTAAATTGCTTCAGCTTTTCTTTGCAAATAATCTTTTCTTTTTTTCATAAACAATCTTTCCAGATACATTTTCTTTACATGTACCAAATTGTATATATAATTCCAAATTCATAATTTCTACAAATATCTCTTATTCCTAAAAAGAAATTGTTTTTAATTAATTATCATTATGATTGTTTCTATTATTATTGGAATTACTACTGCGACTAGTAATTATAATTAATAATTATCATTGGCATTATCACAAAATTGTCATTGTTACTATTATTATTATTATTATTATCATTATTATTATTATTACTATTACTGTTAATTATTGTTGTTGCTGCAACTTCTGTATTTGTATTCTTACTATCGACGTTATTATTCTTATTATTATTGTCATCATCGTTGTTATTATTATTATTATTATTATTATTATGACTACACAACTACTGCTACCACTGTTTGCAATGAACATTAAACAGTTGGCAACATTGAAACACCATTAAAATTTCGTCAAAAGAGGGCGTTCGCGTCGTAAGAAATAACGTTACAAAAAATGTTATATATAGTCACACATACCTACACATGCACCCATTCTCGATGCATATAAGTACATATGTGTGTATATATAACGCATTTTGTTGCATACGAGCACAATATACATACATATATGCATTGCTGATGAAAATACATACACGTATACACATGCATGTGTGTACTTGGATAGAACTGTGAATAATAGTAGGAAGGATAGTACAAAGATGAAGAGAAGAAGAAGAGAGAGAGAGAGAGAGAGAGAGAGAAAGAGAGTGGAAAAAGAACCCATTCTTTCTCACGATTTCACCATCTTTTTCCTTTCCTCCACTGCTGCACTTTTGCCTCGCTGACTTAGGCTGACGAAAGCTAATTGCATAAGGCGCAGCCAATTTTCGTATCAAAACCCGAAAACTCCGATATCGTCATCCCCGAGAGACAGAGAAAGAGAAAGAGAGATAGAAAGATCGCAATCGCGATAGGTTTCCTGCAAGAAACACAAAAATGGCTCCCCTCGTCGGAGGTTCCAAGCCTCTTTCGAACCTCTCGGCGAACTGATTACCGATATTTTATGTACCTTCCGCGTGAAGCGAACGATAAAAAAAGTTACCGACTTTCCCGGAATCGTTTGAGGAAATCGGTATCGACCGATGGAAAGCCCAGGAAGTATCGGATTCAAAATTTCGAAACTACGAATTTTGCTGTGAAATCAAATCCCGATTCTCTGGAAATTGTTTTTTTTTTGCAGATTTATGCGGAAGCATCGAAGGAATTCAATCGATTGCAAATTTTCAAATGGAAGTCTGCAATCGGTCGAATATCGATGATGATAATAACAATAATAACAATCAAAATATAACAACAATAATAATAACGACAGTAATAATAATAATAATAATGATAATGATAATAATAATGATGATGATGATAATAATAATAATAATAATAGTAACAATAACAACAACAATAATAGCAATGACAGCAGCAATAGCGTTGATAGTAAAAAGTAATAAAATGGAAATAATAACAATAATGATAAGAATAGTAATTAATAAAGAAACGATTTTCGGAAATTTGGCGTATAAAATAGTTTTCATTAATTAAGTTGTTGTTTTTGAAAAAAAAAAGAACAATTAATTAGAAATACACATTTGAAATACACGTGCGTCCCAAAAATCATGAAGAAAGTAAAACCCATATGGGAAATATAAGGATTTATTTAAAATTATATAATTTATCAACATTTTTTTAAAAATAATATAATTCACGGATAGAAATTAATAATTCGAAAGAGAATTGTATTTTAAGCGCATATTTTCCGAGGTCTCGAGAAAATAAAAAACCAAGAATTGCAATTGCAACATTAATAATAACAATTTTATAGTAGTCCCAATGATAGTTGTGACTATATTGCAAGGTTGATGATGATAGTAATGGCAGCGGTAGTGAAACCAATAATAATAATAATAATAATAATAATAATAATAATAATAATAATAATAATAATAATAATAATAATAATAATAGTAGTAGTAGTAGTAGTAGTAGTAGTAGTAATAATAATAGTAATAATAATAATAATAGTAATAATACTAATAGTAACAATAACGATAATGATAATAACAATAACAATAACTATTTTTTTTCTTATTTGGACACTGTTACTACTGTGATTATTGTTATTGTTATTATAATTAAAATTATAATCGTATTGCGTCCCGGAAGTTTGCCTTCTCTGGCGCCATAATTTGAACGAACAAGGAAGTAGCGACCACGTTTCCGGTTGATCATGGAGTAAAAATGGCTCATCTGGCTCGAAATTTGGCCTTTTTTTTTACTTCTCGGGAAAATTTCGCGATTTTCCCAATATGCAACGGGATGACCTAAACTACGAAGAAGACCGTTACAATAGAGTAAGGGCAAAAGTTGTCCACGATGTTCCATTTCGCGGCGCTAAAGTAGGGACAACTTTTGTGCGCACTAGTATAGTACAAGAACAGCAAATAGTTGCTGCAGTTCTTCTTCCTTCCCTCCCCCCCTAAGCTCTTCCTTCTCGCTCTTTCTCTCTTCCCGTTACTTTTCCTTTCACAGCAGCGCCCCGAGTGTCTCGGTGTTAACTAAACTCTATTAATTTCCTGTAACAGGCCTTCCCGATGATAACGTCACTCGAGAAATCCTAAGGTTATCTTGTTTTTGGAAATTGGGACCGAATTTGCTTTGGGGGGAAAAAGATGAAATTCCAGAAAATTCCTTGTTCTTATGTCAAATGGGGATTTTTGGAAAATTGGGGATCAAAATTTGAATTCGATGCGATTTTGTGGACTTGGGATACTTTTTTTGAGAAATAGAATGTTTATAGAATTAACAAGGATTTTATTGTTTTATTCTAATTAGCTAAAAAATTCTGATTTTTAATAGATTTTCTAAAATTATGAATAAATTCTAATTAGTCTTACTAATATTGTTACAATTATTACATAACTCTTGTAACATGTATATTGTTATTATTATTATTATTATATCATTATTATCATTATCATTATAATTATCGTTATCGTTCTAATTTTTTGTTACAATTCTGAGAATAGCAAAAATTTTTATAAATAAGGCACACTAATCATTGTTGTTATCACTGTTGATTACAATTATTATTTAATTAGGATTATTATCATTATTATTATTACTGCTTTACTACTACTATAGCACTCGTGCTATTATTATTACTATTATTATAGTTATTAGCGATTCAATATTGTAGAATATTTGAATATCCTAACACGATCGATAAGGCGATCCCAAATCTGACTCAAAAGTTAAAAAAAAGAACATTAAAATTGATACCAATGAAGTTAAATAACAAGATCCCAAAACCTTTTTGGAATTTAATTATTTGAAGTCTAAGATTTTCAAATTGTTTAGCCTCGAAAATAACGCAACCTTGTACTTCGACCCCAAAATTATCAATTGCAGATCAAAGGGTATCGGACATAGAAATGCATCGGTTATCGATGCTTTCGAGTCTACAAATAATCAATTCGGAAACAGTTCGATAGATTTTAAGGACCCGAAATCCCAAACTTCAAACTCGAGTAATCGCACAACAAGAAATCTCCCAAAAACACCCTCCAACGAACTCCGAAAACTTCAGATCCGACTTTGAGCGGACCGATGAGACTCGAGAAACTTCAGCGAAGCGCAGCGAGACCTATCGCAGCCTTCTTCCACCAAGTAATACAACTTGGACTTCTACCAGAATCTATCCTAACCTAAAAGTCAAATGTGAGTGCAGCCTATGCCTGGACTGAAGCTATTTTGAGACCGACACTCTACCTGGAAGGAATAAGAAGAAATGCAGCTTGTGTGTTCAATTGTTGTTTATGCCAAAGGGCACTTTGGAGGATTCGGTTGTTTTTCAGGATTTTCCTATTTCTTTCCAGAATCAACCCTCACCTTTAGCAAAATATTCATAACCCTAGTAGGTCAATTCGCAATCCTAAAATTTAATTTTTTCAGAAATAAAGCGAATAGCGACAGTATCGCGAAGGCACAATAGCGACATTCCATGCACTTTTCTACTTTTTCTCCTCAAAGAGAAATAATACGGTTGAAAAATAACAAATAAAACAAGAGTAATAACAATAACAAAAGCAATAATAATAACATTACAACAATAACAATAATATAATAATAATAATAGTAATAATGATAATATAATAATAAGAGAAGTAATAGTAGTAGTAGTAGTAGTAGTAGTAAGGTAATAACTTTAATAATTGATATTAATTATAAATAATATTAAGAATAAATTATTATTGCTGCTACAAATAGTAATTATACATAATATACACCCTCGATATAAATAACACCAATAATTAATATGATTTGAAAAATATCAAGAGTAACAGTTATCATTACTACTACCATTGCTGCTATTATTGTATTATTATTATTATTATTATTATTATTTTAGATAGAAAAGAATAGAATTTTAAATAGAAAAGAATAGAAAAAAAATCCGGAAAGCTCCCGTAGGAGAAAATATCCAGGGTATGCCACAGCTATGCCATAAAAATGCCGTGATTCTCGCCGTTTATTGACTCTTATGGAAAAACGCGCGCGTGTTTGTGTGTGTTTGTATGTGTGTGTGCGTGTGTGCGTGCGCGCGCGTACGTATGCCTGTTAACGCTCATACATGTATGTAGGTAAATCGAAAGACGCGGGTATTGCACTACTATTGCCATCTTTAACACCACGCCGACGAGAAAGAAAACATCAAGGAAGTGTTTAAACGCTCTTGCATTACAACAATTGCAAGTGAAATTAAAAAAAATTATATAACTATAATTACAATTATATTAATTATAATTGTAGTTATAACAATAATAATTGCTATTGTTGTTAATAATACGGACGGGGAATGAATAATATAGCGAATTTCTTCTCAATACTTCGTCTCTCTCTTTCTTTCTCTCTCTCCTTCTCTTTCCGTCTCCTTTTCCTTCTATTTCCTCGAATAACAGAAATTTTTACAAATCAATATAGGAAAGAAATTAAACCTACCAAAAATAAAAAGTAAATAAAAATATCTGTTGTTTTCACTGCGAGAAAAGTAGGTTCCAGGTGTGTGCAAGTTGATAACAATAAATAAAAGTTACATTTATTAGTGTTTAGAAAGGAAGAGAAAAAATGCGAAAGGCGTTATCAGCGAGCGAGAGCAAGAGAGAGCAAGAGAGAGCAAAAGAGAGAGAGAGAGAGGGAGAGAGGAAAGAGAAGCATTTGAGCAATTACAGAAAGAGAGAGAGAGAGAAAGTACAGTAATAGTAGGAAAGCAGAAAGAAAAAAAGAAAGAGAGAGAGAGAGAGAGAGAGAGAGAGAGAGAGAGAGAGAGTATATGTGTGTGTGTGTGCAGAAGAGAAAAACAAAGACAGACTGCGAAAATTGAGGGAAAAGAAAAAGATGGAACGTAAGTGGAAAGCCAGACAAAGATGGTGAGTGTTAATAAGAGAGAGAAAGAAAGCTAGAATGAGGGAAAAAAAAGATGGAACTAAAGTAGAGAGAAAGACACAGATAGAAAGTGATAAGAGAGAGAAAGAGAGAGAGAGAAAAGAGAACCAAATTGGAGAGAAAGACAAAGATAGAAAGTGATAAGAGAGAGAGAGAAAATCAGAATTGAGAGAGTAGAGAACAAAATTGTAGAGAAAGACAAAGATAGAGAGTGACAAGAAAGAGAGAGATAGAAAAAGACAGACAGAGAGTGAAAAGAGAATGAAGAGAGCGAAACAACGACAGAGAGAAAGCGAAAGAGAGAAAATCAGAAACTAAAAAGAGAGAAAAATACAAAGACAGCGACGAGAGAGAGAGAGAGAGAGCGCGAGGGAGGAGGGCAGAGAGAACGCGGTCAAAGAGAGAGTGGAAGGGGGAGAAGGAAAGAGAGAAAGAGCGATAAGAAACAAAGCGGCAACGGGGAAAATCCTTTACGCCCTTGGTGAAACAACCTCCTCTTCCGTTATTCGATTCTCGAAATCGCGTTATATCTCAAAATCGATTTTTCGCCGGTGGACTCTCTTTCTTTCTCTCCTCCTTGTTCTACTCATCTCTCGCGAGAGACAGTCCGACGATCATCGTCGTCATCATCCCCTTCGCTCGCATCGGAGCGACGGAGAAAGAGATGGAAAGAGAGAGAGAGAAAGACCGAATGAGTTGGAAATCAAGCTCCCGCCATTTCTCGAAGGGCTCGCGAGAACCGTTAAACAGCTGCGTTTCGTCTGGTCCCGGTCCGTCACACAAACACACACACACACACTCTTTCTCCGTCTCTATCTTTATATATCTCTCTCTCTCTCTCGTCACTGTATCATTGCATATTTATTATCCCTCGTGTTTCACTGTGTGCGCGGATCCTCCCGTGTGTGTGTGTGTGCGCGCGTGTATGAAAGGAGTGAGAGAGAGAGAGACAGAAGGCGCACGAAGGAGAGAAAAATAAAAAGAAAGACGAGGATGGAAAAGAAAAAGGGGGGAGGGAAAGAGAGATAAAGTGGCTCGCCGCAAATGCATGTAGAGAGAATGTAATCCCGACACACACGCATCTTTTTCAAATGCCGCGCTATTTAAATTCACAGAATCATACCGTTCAAGTGAGAAATGCCAGGCGATGGTGGAGGAGCGACGCGTAACACGTACAAACGATACAATTCCCGTGGAGAAAAACTGATCACATATATCTTCTGTTTATTTGGGCTTCGACGTCACGGTTCCTCCTTACCTCCGTCGTCGAAAACTGCCAAGATGGCGGGCGCCGCGGTCACGTGACCGCCGCTTCCGTGACGTAGGATAGCGTTAAAGGGACCGAGCGGGCCAACGGGCGGGCGCGTACCCGGGTCACGTGACCTTGTACGCGCCGACGGCCAATGGCGCCGCCCGCTCGCCCCTTTCCGAGGGACGGCCGATACAAGCCGAACAATGTTCCGCGATTGTTTCCGGCGGATCGCCAGCCTCGGATGCCATTTTGAAGCTGACGTACCCGCAACAATGCACCCGAGGGGTCCATTGTTGCGCCTACGGGCATTGTTGCAGCCCCTGGAGGGGATGAAAAGATGATCCTTGTTTGTTTGTTTGTTCCTTTGTTTATACAAGATTTTTTTGTTTGGCTACTTTTTTTTCTAGGAATGGAGGAATTTCGAAGAACGAAAGGGGTGGGTTTTGAAAATTTCAGGGAAAGGGTCTTGGAATTGGAAACAATGTAGGGGTTGTTTGATGAGGAATTGAAATTTGATTGATTGTTTAGACAAAATTTAGCTTGTTTTGTGTAAACGGAGGAATTTTGAATAATGGAAGGGGTGGGTTTTGAATTCCAGGAAAGAGTTTTTGGGATTTGGAAACAATGCAAGGGTTGTTTGACATGGAATTGAAATTTGTTTGATTTTGGACAAGATTTACACAAAATTTAGGTTATTTTGTATAAGCGGAGGAATTTTGTATGAAGGAAAGGGTGGGTTTTTAAATTCCAGGGGAGTTTTTTGGAATTCCAAACAATGCAAGGGTTGTTTGATGAGGAATTGAAATTTGTTTGATTGTTTAGACAAAATTGAGCTTGTTTTGTGTAAACGGAGGAATTTCGAATAATGGAAGGGGTGGGTTTTGAATTCCAGGAAAGAGTGTTTGGGATTTGGAAACAATGCAAGGGTTGTTTGACATGGAATTGAAATTTGTTTGATTTTGGACAAGATTTAGACAAAATTTAGCTTGTTTTGTATAAACGGAGGAATTTTGAATAATGGTAGGGGTGGATTTTGAATTCCAGGAAAGAGTTTTTGGGATTTGGAAACACTGTAAGGGTTGTTTGACGTGGAATCGAAATTTGTTTGATTGTTTACACAAAATTTATCTTGTTTTGTATAAACGGAGGAATTTTGAATGATGGAAGGGGTGGATTTTGAATTTTAGGGGAGTTTTTTGGAAATCAAAAGAATGCAAGATATGTTCGATAAGGAATTGAACATTTTTTTTATTGTTTAGACAAAATTTAACTTGTTTTGTATAAACGGAGGAATTTTGAATTATGGAAGGGGTGGATTTTGAATTTTAGGGGAGTTTTTTGGAATTCAAAACAATGCAAGGGTTGTTTGATAAGGAATTAAGATTTTTTTGATTGTTTAGACAAAATTTAGCTTGTTTTGTATAAACGGAGGAATTTCGAATACTGGAAGGGATGGATTTTGAATTCCAGGGGAGAGTTTCTTGGATTTGGAAATAATGTAAGGGTTGTTTGACGTGAAATTGAAATTTGTTTCATTGTTTAGACAAAATTTAGCTTGTTTCGTATAAACGGAGGAATTTTGAATGATGGAAGGGGTGGATTTTGAATTCTATGGAAGAGTTTCTTGGAATTTGGAGACAATGTAAGGGTTGTTTGACATGTAATTGAAATTTGTTTGATTGTTTAGACAAAATAAGGATTGTTTTGTATAAACGGAAGAGTTTGAATGGAAGGAGTGATTTTTAAATTCGAATGATAGGTATTTGGAATTGGAAACAATATCAGGGTTGTTTGATGTGCAATTAAAGTTTGTTTGTATGAAATGGAGGTTGTTTTGTATAAACGGAGAAATTTGAATAAAAGAATGGGTAAGGTTTTCGGCTTCTCTGATTGATTTTTGAAATTGAAAACAATGCGAAAGTCGATGGGGATTTAAAAAGTATGGGTATAATTTGAAAAAAATAGGGAAATTTTAATTCAAGGGGGTTAATGGCGTTGATTTCCATGAAACAAAATAACTTTTGTCTAAGGCAGAATCAATATTTGTCTTCAGTTATTCAAGTTTTTGAAATTATCGTAACGATGCTGCACCTCATAATAGCGATAGTAATTGTTATCATCATCATCATTTTCATTAACTTCATTATTATTATTATTATTATTATTATTGTTGTTGTTGTTCCACTCTTATTTTTCACTATAAAAAAATCAATCAGGGAATTCGCATCATTACTCTAAGATTTAAAAATTGGCTGTAAATAATAATTATAGAAATATTAATAATAATAATAATAATAATAATAATAATAATAATTTCAAGTGAATTTTAAGTGACTCTCAAAATAACACAAGACTGTTGCAGTTTGTAACAATTCCTGCCACTAATTTTGTTCGACATTCTAAATCGAGGCAGGTCCCTAAGAGACAATAAAAGATGTTTAAAAAAAAAGAGAATTTTTTTATTTACAAATTGTAACAGTAAAAAATCACTGGTCGGACATCTATCCGTTAAGTACCTTCCTCCTCTTCTTCCTCGTCATTAAACGAGAGCAAACTTTTCGTTTGTTTGCCCTTCGATTTGCTCTTCTTCGACTTCTTCGTATCCGAGGAATCTCCCTTTTCTTGGTCCTCCGATTGCTCCGTTTTGCCTTTCCGGAATATTATGCGTTTGGACAAATCCGCTGGTGCATTCGCTTCCTCTGGGAAGAAAAATCAATCAAATTGAATTTCCATTTTAACCCTTTGCACTCGGACAATCGATTTTTAGGTTTTGAATGTCCCCCGAGAAGGGACAGCCGAGTGCAAGGGATTAATATTAGTTCACAAATTTTTTTTCCATGATTTTACTGAAAATTAACCATTCAATTTTATATTATCACTTACATATTTCCTGTTAATTTAAAATTTATTCATTACTTTTCGTTAATTTAAATCGTTAATTTAAAATTTATTCATTACTTTTAATTGAAAAAAATCATTACCGTCTTGTTTCTCTTTCTCAAAAGCTTCGGCTTCCTCCGCAGTTAAATCGCCATTGTTGAGAACTACGACTACCGGTTGCTCTTCGTCTCGATCTTCGTAATCTTCTTCCGCAGCCTCTGTTAATTTTTCCCTCTGGACCAAAGAAGTATGTACTATTGTTAGTAATTTTGTATGGAGAAACAAACTTGAGATGTTAAAACTTCACCGACCGCTAGCCTATTAATCGGCTTTTTGTCGCTAATGCTTAATAAATATAATTTAGCATTAATATCATCGAACGGCAGGTTGGATGCACGAATGTTGTATCGCTAGCGGTCGGTAAAGCGTTGAGACATTTTTTGGAATTTTTTATATTCTCTCTTTTCGGCTTATTTTCAAAATTTCAAACATTATATTGATGATATGTATTTCCATGTTAATTTTTAATTATAATAATGTTACTATTATTGATATATTATAACTACTATTATTAATACTACTACTACTACTCGTAATACTACTACTACTACTACTATTAATAATAATAATAATAATATAAATAGCAGAATTAGTAATACCAGTAGTAGTAATATAATAATATAAAAAAATAGTAATAATACTAATAATAACACAATTGAAATGTCCTTGGTATCTAAAAATTAGTCAGAATGTCTATTGGATAAAAATTTTCTTTGGTGTTAAAATATCCTTGAGCTCAAAATGTCAATGGTATTAAAACGACTGGAATCAAAATTTTTTTCAAGGTCCCAACGACCTTGGGGCCAAAAGACCCACATTGTAAATATCCTTTAGGGCCTAATTTCTTTGGGGTTGAAACGTCCGTAGGCTCATAGTACCTTTGGGACCGAAAAGATCACAGTCGAATTATCATTTTGGGTCAACATGTTTTTGGGATGTATCGTAAATATCCTTGGGGTTAAAACAATTGGTCTAAGAACGTTCCTAGGCTCGTGACGTCCTTGGGATCGACAGGATCACAGTTACGATGACCTTTCGTCAAAACCTCCCTGGGGTCAAATTAATCCGACCGATAATAAATTCTTTAGGGTCGAAATATATCTGACCCTTGAGGCCGTAAAGATTACTATCGATGCGTTCTTTTGGGTAAACAAAAAGCAGTTCGGTTCAATTCCGAGTGTTCTTGGGGTTGAAACAATCGTTGCAGAAACATTTTAAAGCTAGACTCAAAATGAAAATCTAGAAATTGGTTTTAATTTTTAAAAAATTGGTGCCTAAATACAAAAACTATAAAAAAAGGAATCCCTTTGGAAAATATTACCTAGTATTAATCAAATAATAATAATAATAATAATAATAACAATAATAATAATAATAATAATAGTAACAATAACAATAATAATAATAATAATAATAATAATAATAATAATAATAATAATAATAATAGTAGTAATAATAATAATAACAATAACAACAACAATGACAATAAAAATAAATGATAAACGAGGGACAACAAAAAAATGTATTACTTTGGTGTCGATCGTGGGTCCTTCTTTGTATCCAGCCTGTTCCTTAAGTTCCCGTAAGAATTTCGGTTCGTTCGGTTTTATGTACGATATATTGTGTTTTCGCTTCGACATATTTTTTTTTTCCAAGTAGGTAATCCTTTGTTTACCGAGTTAATTGCACTTACTTTCCCACTTTATTGGTTAGAATCGCAAAACAAACACAACGAACACAACGCAAAGCGAAGGCGGCGTGTCGAGGGCAACGTAAACAAACGTAAAGCCGAATCTCCGCGTTCGACTTAAGGCCTCGTTTTCATGAGTCGCAACGATGTCACGTATCAAGTGTCGTCGCCTGAAACTAAACATTTTGAACGACAAATACGCACGCCGTATAATTACAAGTTTCAAATGAACTAGAAATGATTAGCGAGAGGCTTTTCTGTAAATTTTTAAGTTTCAAATCGATTTGGACAAGTTTTTCGAGATTGAAATATTAAATTGGACAAGTCCAGGGAAACTGGACAAGTCGCGTATTTAAAAAAATCCCACAGTAGCGATTACGAAATGACGTTAAAAAGGCAATAACAAGAACATCAATAATAATAATAATAATGATAATAATAATAATAATAATTTATAATAATAATTTTTCCATGTATCACTTGTCGCTTAAAAAAAATGCGAGAAAGGGATATAATTAATTGCTTTGTCTTGGTATTACAAGATTTGCAATAAAAATTATTTAATAGCTTTGTCTTGGTACTACAAGATTTGCTAATAAAAATAATTTCAGTTGATTTAGATGAAGTTTCCATTCTAAATCTTGGCCCAGACTACATTCCATCGGGATAGTCTCAACTAATTTACTACAATGTAAATAATTAAAAAGTCGTGTAGCCAAAAGAAATAATAACATCCTAAAATTAATAAAATAATAATAATAATAATAATAATGATAATGATAATAATAGTAATAATAATAACATCAACAACAAAATACATAATTAAACATAAATAAAACAGTAACTTTTTAATAACTAATAAAAAATATATAGTTGAACTACCATTGTCGGTATTATTATACTTTGCTACTTTCAATTTACTCCACCACCAGTAAAAGATCACACTGCGTACCTTGAAGTTAATTATCGAACGATACCTTCTCCCTATGCACCAAAGAGCCAATCACAGTGCGGCATCCTTTAGTACGTCGCATCTCATTAGTCGAGATTGGAGAACTTGGACAAAATTAGTCGGGATACGTTCTTGAATTTACCGGGTTTGTCGACGAGCAATTCACAGTTGTTTCCTGACTAGAAAAGTGGAAAATCATCGGAAATAAATTACTAGGACATTGCGTAATTCTTGTTCACTCGCTAAACAAATTCAAGGAGATTGAAATTAATTAATTTTTAATTTCATGTTTATTATTGATTGTCGATATATCGTAAATTAGGTAAATGAAATTACGCGCAAACCTAAAATAATAAGCAATTTTAAACTAATTATTTTATGGTACTAATTAATTACTAATTCCATTTATACTTCGTACAAAAAAAAGTTGTCCAATTTCATTGGCGGGAAAGAAGTAGCGTGGGAATGTAACAATACGAGAACGAAGTAAGCTTAAAAGTTACCAATACCATTGTTAAGCGTACAATAATAATAATAATAATAAACAAAGAATAACATGATACAAACAACATTAATAAAAATCGGTTTATAATTAATTTCCACTTCCTAACGAAACTGCTTTCGGTCTAGAGCTATCGGAGTATAAATGCCTTGCCTTGGTTGCGCATACTATGCTCTTCCAAGCAGTAATTTCTACCGGAAATGTAGGCCCCGATGGGTTAGGCCCAAATTGCATCGATACGGGAGTCCCAGCTTTGGGCCTTGCAATTAGTAGAATCGAACGGTGGTAATATTTTAGAAACTTCCGTCTCTAGGCGCCCTTCCATTGGTTACCCCAATGGGACTGAACATTTTGTCCAATTACATTTTCGAGTTTTTGCCAATCGTCCAATTCAAGGTTTCGAAATGAGTTCCAATGGAATTAGGCTCTCCCAATACTGGATCTAAAGGATTGTCAACCTTTGATACGATCGAGTCATGATCGAATAGTAATTCCGATTTCCACTAGAAGCGTGATAAATGGTAGTTGGTCCAATTGGTGACTTTCTAGGGAGATTTTTTTACTAACGTCATTGGAATTGATAGGTGCAAATTTTGTCCAATTACGTTTTCGAGTTTCCATCCATTGAATCCCACATATTCGGGATTTGCAATTCCGTTCCAGGAGAAATATCCATTATTGTGATTGAGTTCAAGAGAACGAACCAATCAAGTTCTATTTTCCCTTAGAACCAATTGGCAACGTGCTTCTTTAAGGGACAAATCATTTTCTAGAGGAATTTCAATCCTGGAGGTGCCCCTTTTACAATCACACCCCTGGAACTAAACGCGATTGGCACGAATTTCGGCCAATCACATTCCCGACAATCCATCGAGCCTCGAATCAGAGACTTCCAAATCCGTTCCAACGGAAATACCCACTTACGTAACTCCATCCAAGAGAATGAACCAATCGCGACACGTGATTCCCTTGGAACCGATTCTCGACATCCAATGCAATACCACGGAGTCTCGTCGAAACACTGGTAACGTCGATTGCCACTAGAGGCGCTGGTACGGCCTGCGCCTCAAATCAGGACTTCCCCCGTACCTTACAACCGCGTGACCTCGGAGTTATTGACCGCCCGTAGCTTGCCGTCCGAGTGGCTGGACCTGCGGTGGCGCACTTGGGGGTGGCTGTTGCTGCCGCTCACGTTCCCATAGCTGCCACCCCCGTCCTCCTGCCTGGACTTATGCTTCTCCAGTTGCAGGAACCGGCCGTTGGGCCCGTCTAGGCACTCGCAGCTCACGCTGTTGGAGTCCAGCTCGCCCTGGTACGAGGGTATCAGCAGGCTTTCGGTGGACTTGGTCGGCTGGAAGTGCTGCCTGGAGCCGGAGCTGGACCCGGAGTAGATGGTCCCGGCGCTGCGTCGCTGCGACGACGACGACGCCGTGCTGCCGCTTCCGGTGGGAGTCTTGGCGCGACCTCCGGATCCGCTCTTGTTGGGCCGCTCGGCGCTGTGGGTCTTGATGGTGGCGGTGTCCAAGTAGCCGTACCCGAACCCGTACCCACCGAAGGCCTTGGTCGTCAGGTTGTCCCAGGACTTGGGCTTCGCGTACTGAAGGCACTGCGGTGGTCGCTGCTGTTGCTGTTGCTGCTGCTGTTGCTGCTGCTGCTGTTGCTGATGATGATGATGGTGATGGTGGTGGTGATTCGACGGGTCCCAGTAGAGGGTGTCGGTGCTCAAGGACGTGGAGCACGAGGCCACGCTGTTCTCCGCGGTGGAGACGTCGCTGCTGGTGATGGAGTGCAAGCTGTGGCCCGAAGCTCGCGAGCACGTCTGGTGGGGGTTGTTCTGAGCTTGCAGATGATGCTGTTGTTGTTGCTGTTGTTGCTGCTGCTGCTGCTGCTGCTGAAGAACCTGTTGCTGGATCAACTGTTGCTGTTGCTGCTCGTTCCTGGCGGCTCTGCGCTGTTTCTCCCTCCGTCTACGAGAGGGCACGCAGTTAGGGTCGCAGCAGGGACTGGCAAGGTCGTAGGCGTCCAGGCTACCCCCGCCGTCGCTCTGCTCTCGACGACGTCCGGAACCGCTGGAGATGCAGGCGACGCAGAGGTTATGGGCGTTCGAGTGGAGGTTCGCCGAGCGCGGAGGAGTCTGGGTCTCCTCGGACACCTGTTGATGCGACGTCGCGACGCTGCCACTGCCGGTGGAACCCAGGGTGGCGGACTTGTGCTTCACGGACTTGGCGGGAGTGCCGGTGAGGGTGTTCCCGGCGCCGTTGGTCTGGTGGTAGCTGTGGCGGGAGGACAAAGTAGTCGTGGTGGAGGAAGTTGCCGCCGCCGCCGTTGCTATCTCGCTCATTGCCCCCATCTTTGGTAGAAAATGGTAGTAGTCGCTGCGGGACCGCGGTGGGCCAATTGTCACCAGACAGGCCGCGTTCCGCGGGATCAGGCAGGGCCTCCCGTCGGCGTACTGAAATAAAAAAAAACGTCAGGGCGAATCCTGGAAATTCTTCTACGCGTAATTTCTAGCCAGGGACCTATCGAAAGCGCAGCAAGATATCGTGAAACGTGAAGCTGAGGCCGAGACGAATTCAACGAGTACCCGGAAGGTGTACTTCTATTTGTCTGCAGTTTCTTGAAACTAGATGGCGCTTGTTGTCAATATAATAAAAGTCTCTCGAAAGTATGGCATGTGAGTACTCGTTTTACTCGTCTCGGAGAGTACTTGCATTCTATAACGATGCAAGTCATGTCTTTGGACTTGATTTTATTCTAAAGTATCACAAAATTTATTTGTGATATTAGAATCGCGTAGTAGAGTCGGAGACGAGTTCAACGAGTACCCGGAAGGTATACTTTCTCGGAAATACAATTTCTCAAATTCTAGATGGCGCTCGTTACAGGTGAAATAAAAATTTCTCGAAAGTATGGCTTGTGGGTACTCGTTTTACTCGTCACGTGCTATACTTTGATTCTATAACGGTATTAATTGTAAATTTTGATTTTAGAAGACGAAAAAGACTTCGTGATAGTATGAATCGAGGAAACTCACCACGCTGTAAAGAAGTAAATGCTCGGTAGAAGTTGCAGGCCGACAACATTGAACCGTGGATGAATTAAAGCTTGAAGAGGGCGAAGGTTGTTGATTGGTCGAGTTTGATGAGACGCCGCTATTCGGTGTCCGTTTTCGAGCCGGAAGCGAGTGAGTTTTCCATCTTCCCATCAAAATGGAACGTTCCCTCTCACACAGCCTTTCCAGTTCGCCCAGACGGGATTGAAGGGCTCTTTGCAGTTCTATATACCGCATGTGCAGTTCAACCTGCCGCAATTTCGAAATAAACAAGTGTTTAAATTTAGGTCGCATCTTTGCATAACCAAGTTAAAATTAAGTTTTAGCTTTATAGTTGGAATGTAGAGTCCGAGACAAGTTCAACGAGTACTCGCAAGGTACATTTCTATGCAACTATAATTCCTCAAAACCTAGGTGGCGCTCGTTATCAACAATATCAAAGTCTCTCAGAAATATAGCATGTGGGTACTCGTTTTACTCGTCTCGAGGTATACTTATCTTTTATAACACTATCAATTGTAAATTTTGACACTTTTTATAATTCAGGTATCTAGAAATTAATTTCTGTCGCTAGAACCGTAAAATAGATCCCAAGACGAATCCAAGGAGTACCCGGAAGGCATACTAACATTCAACTATAATTTTTCGAAAAGCAGATGGCGCTCATTACCAGTGACACCGAAGTCTGTCGGAAGTATGTCTTGTGGGTACTCGTTTTACTCGTCTCGGTGTGTACTTTGCTTCTATGGCTGTATCGTTACCTTTCGGGCTCATTATTTCGCAAAAAGATGGAAAAACTCGGGAACTTGGTACCTTTCTGACGCAGTCTTCGAAAGAAACGACCATTCGCATTCTGGTGTCGCAATTTTTGATGAAGTTCACCAGGGTCTTGTGATCGGCACGGTCCATTTCGTGGCCGTTTATCGAAAGGATGACATCGCCCTCCCGCATGCCCGCTTTGAACGCTGGTCCATCGTATTCCACGTAATCGACGTACGTGACCATTTCGATCTCTTGCTCTCGTTTGTAATGTATTCCATAGCTCTGAATTATTATTTTTAAAAATAATTATTTCGTTATATTTTATTGAAATCTATTATATTATGTTGTGGTATATTAAGTTTATATTATATTGTAATAAAATTTTGTTAGCATAAATATGGCAATAATAATAAAAATAATAATACTTATTATTATTATTATTATTATTATTATTATTATATTCTATAACTTAGATTTCTTTCCCTTCAGCTCCGATTCATTGCGAATATACCCTCGGACTGGCCACAACCAAAGCGCATGCGCGTCAAACCAGAAATACTCATCCGCTGCAACTTTTCTCGAGTATCCACCGACGCTTCGGATCCTCGGTCTCTGGTTGAGGAGCACTGCTCGTCGATATAGTCGCAGCCAATGGCGAGCGAGGGAACCTCAATCCAAGGATTCACGCGCCCATACGTCAACTGCGGCGTTACCGCACGTGGCCGGTGTGGTGTTACTTACTTACCTGTAAGGTGAACCCGTACGTGCCGTTTTTCTTCTCGACGATAATGGTGCGACGCCTGCGGTCCTCCTCGGCTCTGGTCACCCGATCCGACTTGGACCTCTCTAAAACAGCCTACGCGGCGAAAAGGAGGCGTCATTGTTATGCTTATGAGTACTGGGATCGGGGCTATTGTCGTCCCCTTTCTTTTTTATCCACGTCGACGCATTTTTCTACCGGCATGCGGCGCGATCTTTGACTGCGGATGGATTTTTGCATGTATTGGAAGGCGAGAGAGGCCTTGTAATAATTATAAAAGTGGGAGAAATAATTACAATGACAGAGCGGCGAAAGAATTGACAGGAATGGCAAGGATGACATTAATGACTATATTGGCAGCAACAACAACAACAACAACAACAAACAACAATGATGCTATTGGCATTATTGACAGGAATGGGGCCATTGGGAGTAATCGATGATAAAGACACTATTGACACTAATGACATTAACTGTACTATTGGCAACAATGGGTGCACATATGACGGATAATAATGACAGCATTGGTAATAATGGCAAGAGTGACAATGACAATTTTGGCAGTAACTATAATGATGATACTTTTGACACTATTGACAGAAATGATGACGTTGGGAATAATCGATGATAATGACACTATTGACACTAATGACAATAACTGTACTATTGGCAACAATGGGTCCACATATGATGGATAATAATGACAGTATTGGTAATAATGGCAAGAGTGACAATGACAATATTGGCAGTAACTATAATGATGATACTTTTGACACTATTGACAGAAATGATGACATTGGGAATAATCGATGATAATGACACTAATGACAATAAAGGTACTATTAGCAGCAATAGGTGCATATATGACAGGCAATAGTGTCAAAAATAGTACTTTTGGCTATATTGACAGTACCAATAACAATAATGATACCTGTGATGCTATTGACAGTAACTATTGGCAATAATGTCAAGAACGATGACTATATTGACAGTAACTATAATGATGATACTTTTGACACTATTGACAGAAACGATGCATTTGGGAGTAATCGATGATAACGACACTATTGACACTAATGACAATAATGATACTGTTGGCAGCAATAGTTGCATATGTGATATGCAATAGTGGCAGGAATGGCACAAAAGGCTATATTGACAGTAATAATAACAATGATGATACTATTGACGCCGCTATTGACAGCAAGAGTGCCATTGATAGACAATAATTGATGACAATAACACTGCTGTCGGTACTAATGACAGTAATGACATTATTGGCAATAATGGCAAGAAAAGCAATGACTATATTGACAGTTACGATAATGATGGCACTTTTGATGCTATTGACAGGAATCGGCAGTAGTGACAGTGATGTGGGGTATTGACACACGTAATAATAATAATAATAATAATAATAATAATAATAATAATAATAATAATAATAATAATAATAATAATAGTAACAGTAATTATTTAATAAAAACAACGTTACTACTACTGTCACCACCACCACCACCACCACCACCACCACCACCACTACTACTACTACTACTACTACTACTACTACTGCTACTACTACTAATAGCCACAATAGTAATAATAATAATAATAACAATAATAACAATAATAACAACAACCATAACCCCACCAAAGAATCAAGAACACCGACACTGATAATAACAATAACGATAACAACGTGATACCCACGATAACATTAATAAAAAATAACAATAACACCAATTGAACTACCGATAACCGTAATAACGATAACCACATTGCATAACGGTATGTATGTACCGCCAACGACAACGTCAACAACCACAACAACAATAATAGCAACAATAACAATAACAACCCCACCAATCGCACGCCTTATACATATTGGAACACTTTCCCATTATTTCGCACAATTGCAAAACTAATTAATAAGAAAAAGAAAAAAGGGAACGAAAATGGTACTACTCATTAGAAGCATCAAGCAACTCTATAAAAAATGAGTGATTTATGTACACATTCAACGATTCCACTCCATTCCTCCTCATCACTGTTATCAACTGCACCGGCGTTTCGGAGTTGCTGTTGCTGTTGTTGCTGCTGCTGTTGCTGTTGCTGCTGCTGTTGCTGCTGCTGCTGTTGCTGCTGTTGCTGTTGCTGTCCGGCCAGGTCCGAGTTCTTCGGCGAATTGTTCATCCTCTCAACTCGCCACGCGCATTTCTCGCGATTTGGTAAAAAAAAGAAAAAAGTAAGAATTCGAACTCGCGACGAATTTTCAATTAAGAAAAAACCCCGACAATCGGAAAAAAGTGTTCCAGGTTCCGGGAAACGGCCATTAGCCGGTGAATCCGCTGGAGTCCGCCTGGAAAAAGGCAATGGATCCGCGCGAGGGGCGATTTCTTCGCGGGTAACGATGACGATGATAATAATAATAATAACAACAACGGCACTTTCAGGCACTTTCCGAATTGGGCTTATGCTTTTTGGGTTCACTTTCGGGGTTCGATCGGACTTTGGCCTCGAAAGGGAACGATTGAAGGGGAAAAAAAAGGGGTTGTCGAGTCGAAATTATTGTCTCCGCACTGAGGAGACGAGGAACGCAGGCGCCGTGGTATCGGCCCGAGCGCCATACCACGAATCACCCCATAAAAAGCTCGAGGGTTGTTTATGGTGGCGATTCGGCGCAGTGCCGAAGCGGATTGCCCAGTGCTCGGGGGATGTTCTCGCCCGTGAGTGCGTCCGAAGTGATTTTCCTAAAAAAAAAATAAATAAAAAATAAAAAAGTAGGGTGTAAATGGAAGACCAGGGACAAAGAAGTGCCTTATGGCGAATTTTGCCATGTTGACGTTATTTTTCTACCATTTTTGAAACCCCGGTGTTATTAATATTTGTTGGTACTCAATAATGTGATTGTTGTTAACATTTAGTTACCGTTCGAGAGGAAAAAAGAAACGGAAAAGTGGGGGAAAATAGGGTAAAATTGAAAATTTTGGGCGTACGGTAAATTTTACTATGTTGGTTTATTTATTAGTATTGTGTTATGAATAGTTTTACTTGATTGATTTAGGAATTATTAACATTTGACTGTACTTTATGAAGAAAGAAAGGAAAAAGAGGGGGAAAATAGGGGGAAATTGAATATTTTGGGCGTATGGTAAATTTTACTATGTTGGTTTATTTATTGGTATTGTGTTATCAATATTTTTACTTGATTGGTTTAGGAATTATTAACATTTGACTGGACTTTATGAAGGAAGAAAGGAAAAAGAGGGGGGATATAGAGGGAAATTGAATATTTTGGGCGTATGGTAAATTTTACTATGTTGGTTTATTTATTGGTATTGTGTTATCAATATTTTTACTTGATTGATTTAGGAATTATTAACATTTGACTGTACTTTATGAAGGAAAAAGAAGGAGAAAATAGTTTAAAGTTGAAAATGATGCTGTATGGTAAATCTTACTATGTAGGGTCGAAGATATTAGTACCTTGTTAATACTAATATTTGGTTCCATTGTATAGAAAAAAATGTGAGGAACAACAATGAGGGGAGGAATTAGTAATTATGGTGAATTTTCGGAGTAGGGAGAAAATTAATTAAATTAATTTAAATTAATTTCAATAATTCCGGGAATTATGGGAACTAAGGAGATGGAACGTGAAAATAAAGAAAATTTGAGAATTATGAGATCTTTGAGAACCTATGAGAATGGCCAGAATTATAAAAATAGTGGGATGTAAGAGAATTATGAGTATTTTAAAAATTTAAAGATTTTTGAGATGATAAGAATGAAACAAAAATGTGAAAACAATGAGATTTTTGAGAATCGGTGACAATGACCGAGATTGTAAATAAAATGTAATTGAAAAAAATAATGGGAATGACGAGAATGATAAGAATGATAAAAGAGAGAAGAATTATGACCTTTTTTAGAATTTATGAGAATGAAGAGGATGAACAAAATAAAGAGAATTATAGGAATTATGAGAATGAAAACGAATTTAAAGAGAAAGTTGAAAACGAATTTAAAAGAAAATTGAAAACGAATTTAAGAAGAAAATGGAAAATTTTAAAAATTAAAAAAATATTATCAGGACCTTAACAACAACAACAGCAAAAACAATAATAATAACCCCCTACTCCCCAAAAGCCCCCCAAAAATTTAACACCACCCTTAAACGAAACCACCTTTATTTCCTTCACTTTACCCCCTTTACTCCAAAATAGGGATACAACCTACTTTCAAAAAAATGTTTTTCTCCCTTCAACCCCCTCATCCTCTTCATTCTCTTTCACCCCTTCGTCATTTCTTCTTCTTTTTACCCTTTCCTTTCCCCTTTCCTTTACCCCCTTTACCTCCCTTACCCTTGGCACCCTTCTTGTCAGCCTCCGTCTGCATCTCGCGGGTCTCCAGCCTAATGGGGGGCCTCCTCTCGGGCCCCTTCGGCGTCTTCATCTCCAACTGCAGCTCCGACTTCTCACCCACCCCCACCAACCCCTTCTTGCCGATCCTCAGCACGAACACGTCGTGATCCGGGTCCGGGGGCTTCCCGGGGCCGCTGGCCTCCGATTCCGGCACCACGGTGACCGTCGTGGGCCGGCCCCCGGGCGTCCCATTCGCTCCGGTCCCGTCCTGGAGCAGCCCCGAGATCTTCAGGACCACCGCCTTTCCACAGGCCACCCCCTCGGGGTCCTGGAACTCCCCCGTTGCCTGGAAATCCTTCTCCAGGGGGTTCGAATTCGGCTCCAGCGGGGGACCCTCCCCGGAGAGCCTCTGGGCGGCCCCCGTGCGGCCGCAGGGCAGACAGAGCATCTTCTGCGGGAGACACACGGGGCACTGCTCCAGTTTGACGGCGTCCGAGGCTCCAGTGGCTCCAGGATCCTCCTCCGGGCACAGTCCGGGGTCCCCTCCTTGGCCCGAATCGTCGATCAACCGACACTCGATGGTCTCCAGGGCCTCGTTTCGAAAGAGGAAGCGGTCCTGAAGGCTCTCCGGCGACTGGAGGCCCTCGAACTCCGTGACGATGCGCTCGAAGGCCGAAAGGCCCACCCGGAGGCTCGCCAGGCCGACGACTTCGCCCTCCAGGAGCAGCTCCACGTCGCCCTCGAACCTCTTGGGCCGCGGTTTGCCCTGGATCCAGCACTGGAGGATCTCCTTCCGCAGGCCCGCGAACTCCTTGGACAAGTCCAGCTCGCCCCGGCCCACCAGCACGTCCGGGTTGATGCCCTCCGGCATCCGCTTGAGCACTTCCAGGCTCAGCTTGAGCTCCAGGTTCCTGGAGCGAACGGAGACGCGCGACACGGCGAAGACCACGGATTTGCCGGCTCGGAAGAGCTCCGGCTCGTCGGCCACGCCCGTCCGCGGCTGGAACAGAGGGTCCACGGGCTGCACCTGGAGCCCCGGGTCCTGGAAGTCCAGGAAGCGAAAGACCACGCACGTGGGCACGCAGAACATACGGTTGAGCTTCAGCAGGCGAGGGCCGCTCACGTGGTTCACGAAGAATTCCAGCAGGAAGAGGTACTGCTCCGCGGCGAAGTCGCCCATCTCCAGGTCGACTGGAGTGGCTGGAGGAGCGACGCCGGGTTTTTCCGGGGTTTTCCTCTTCGGTGGCATTTTCTGGATTTTTATTGTTAATTTTTGGTTGCTTTTTTTTTATTTGGTTGATATGTTCCTGGAATCCCTGGAATTCCTGGAGCAATTAAAGAAATACAAGTAGCAGAGAATATAATTAATAGATTATATGTAGTTAATTTACATTAGGAAAATTTAGAATTAATTTTAAAAAATTATATAAATTTCTTATTTTAAGAATTATTTTTTTATTTTCATTTTAATTTTAATTTTTTCAGTTAAGAAAATTTTTAATTTTCTTAGTAATTAAAATTGTTAATATTTTATAGTAAAAATTAATAGTTATTATAATTATTAATATAATACATTGTTTTATTATATTTATTTATTATCTCAAGTAAATGATATATATTTTTTAATATTAATTATTAAATTTTTAATAATTAAAACTTTGCATCAAAAATAATTTTTCTTAATATCGAATTAAATAATTAAATAATAACTAATTAAAGTCGCAATATTTTACCTTCCTTTCCTAATTTTTTTCTTCACGCTTGAGTGCGATTTTATTTATTAACGATTTTTTAACAATTTTCCTTGCTGTTTTTTCTTTTGTTATTTTCTTTGATTTGGATTTTCGCCTCCTCTGGAGATATTTCGGTTTTTTTAACTCAATTTGGTGGTTTTTTTATTCTAAATTCTGATTTTTTTCCCTTTTCAGATTTTCGATTTTTTGGGTTTTATATTTTTTGAGTGTTTATGGTTTTTTCGAAAGAATTTATGAATTTTTTTTAGATTTAAAATTTCTTTTGTTCTTATTTTATCCCTTTCGAGATTTTCAATGATTTTTATTTTTTTAGGCAATTATTGTTTTTTTTATTCTTGAATCAACTCTCGCTTTTGTGGGTATTTAAATTCCTTTTTTGATTTCTTCTTTTTCAAAATTTCGAAAATTTTATATTTATTCCAAATCCGATGAATTCCAGTACCTGTAAAAATTTGGAAAATTTCCATTTTATTCACTTTTTTACCATTTTTCCAGTTAAGGTTCGGGTATTTAAATAAAATCTTGCGAATTTGAATTATTTGTTTATTTTGGATCTTAAACGATTTTTCGTGGTTTTAACTTTCGCCAATTTTTTTTAAATTTTGAATTGAAAGTATTTTTTTGGATATAAATGATTCCCAAAAAATTGACAAAATTAAGAAAGAGATTTTTGTCAAATGACATTTTTTAATTTCATGGAAATTTAAAATACTGTCAAAAATATGAAAATTTTCGAACTGGATTTTTCAAAATTTGTGAACTCAACAATTTTTTGGCATTTAATTGACTCACCTGGTATTTAAATAAAATCTTGCGAATTTGAATTATTTGTTTATTTTGGATCTTAAACGATTTTTCGTGGTTTTAATTTTTGCCAATTTTTTTTAATTTTGAATTTAAAGTATTTCTTTTTGGATACAATTGATTCCCAAAAATAGACTAATTTAAGAAAGAGACTTTTGTCAAATGAAATTTTTTAATTTCATGGAAATTTAAAATACTTTCAAAAATATAAAAATTTTCGAACTGGATTTTTAAAAATTTGGTAACTAAACAATTTTTTGGCATTTAATTGACTCACCCGGAATACAAAACATTCAGGATTTTTTGTAATAATTTTGTACCTCTTATTGTTGTTTGAAAAATTTCTTGAGATTTAATTTATTCAACTCAGAATTTAAAGCTCTTCCTCTCAATAATTAATATAACGTTAATACATAATTATTAATTAATGCTGTAAGTACCAATGACGTAACGTCAATAATTATAAATATGGAAACTTTTTTTTTGCGAAGAAAAAATTTTTTTGGAGAAAATTGGAGGTTGGGGATGATCAAAATATCATATAAATCGATACAAAAATTCACTAGAAAATTCGAAACGTGGAAATTTTGAAATCCCAGAAAATCGAAATTTCCATCACGAGCTTTAGCAACTTCAGACTGGTTTGGAAAATGGCAAATTTCAAAATCTGGGAAACCTCTCACTGTCTTCCTCTTTTTTGACTTTTTTCTAACCTGGAAAAATGTGCCTACTCAAAAAATTTTTTGTGATGTTGCAATAAAAACTTCCAATTTCAAAAATGTTGAATAAATAGTTCACGAAATTAATTATCCAAATTACACAAAAAAACAGAAAGAAAAGGGAGGAAAAGAGGAGACAAGGAAAGAGAAAAAAAAGAAGAATTATGGAAAGTTCCGAACAACAACTATTTCTTATAGAATTTCTTGTGGATCGAGTAAATGTACCATCGGTTCGTGCTATGACCGAGGAAATGTTACCGGTTACAACTTGCGTCTCTTTCCAAGTAATTGTTTCCTTAGAAATACATAATTTTGAATTATTATTATTTATTTATATGGATTGTTGTTTGTTATTATTATTTATTATTACTTATTATTATTATTATTATTATTTATTGTGGACCTAAATATTCCTAAAACCCTATGAAACTTCTTAAAGCTCCACGAATCTCCCTAAAACCCCTAGAAACCCCCTAAAACCACGTTCAAACGCCCTAAAAACTCCCAAAGTTTCATAAAACTCCCTAAAATCCCCAGAAACTTCCTGAAACCTCGTTAAAACTTCATAAAAGCTGCTAAAAACCCATTCAATTCCCTAAGACCCCATAAAACTCTCTAAAACTCCACAAACCTCTCTAAAAAAACCAGAAACCCCTTAAAACATCTTTAAAACCCCATGAAAGTCCTTAAAACTTCTCGAATCTCCCTAAAATTCCCAGGAACTTCCTAAATCCTTGTTAAAACCCACAAAAAACTCCCAAAATCCCATAAAACTCTTTAAAACGCCACGAATCTATCTTGAAGCTTCAGAAACCCTCGAAAACATCGTTAAAACCCCATAAAACTCCGCGAATCTCCTTAAAATCCCCATGAACTTCCCAAGACCTCGTTAAAACCCCTCAAAAACTCCCAAAATCCCATGAAACTCTTTAATATGCCACGAATGTCTCTAGAACCCCCAGAAACCTCCTACAACATGGTTAACGCTCCATAGAAACGCCTAAAACACCATGAAACTCCTTAAAACCCCCGAAAACCCCCTAAAACCCCCACAGAATTCCCTAAAAACCTGTAAAACCGCATGAAATTCTCCAAAACTCTATAAAACATTATAAAACCCGCTGAAATCTCCTAAAACCTCCTAAAGCCTCCCAGAATTCCCTAAAACCCCTTAGAACCGCATGAAATTGTCTAAAACTCCATAAAACTTTTCAAAAACCCCTGAAATCTCCTAAAATCCGAATGAAAGCCCTTAAAACCTTCCGAAACCCTTTCCCTTCCAGATATTGAACCTACCCCGAATTGACCTCTGCAGCGAGGAATCCTCCCTGTCGGAAAACTGCACGTGCCTAAACGAGAGGGACCGACAGGTCTTCCGCAAAGGGAAATCCTGCTTGTTCGCGTTGCCCCGGAAGGTCCTCGAATCGCCCTTGAGCTCTTTCCCGATCACCCTGTCCGTCTCCAAGAAACTACCCCCGGGGGTGCTGCCGGACGTGATGCTGATCGGCACGCATCAGCTGGAAATCAAGGACCTGATCAACGACCTCCTCAAACGGTTCGTCTTCCGGGAGGGGAGCCAAAAGAATGGGGGCCCGAGTTTGTCCCGGAGCTGCAAGGACACCTTCCGGATCTCCACGACCACCGGCCAGGTCGTCGGGGACGTCTGCCTTTTCCTCAGAGTCACCTGTTTCGGAGGCAAAATCGTCACCCAGTTCCAGATGCCCTTCAACAACCGACCCTACCTCTTCAAGGGCCAGTCGGAGGCCGGAAAGGGCCCGGTCTTCCAGTGCCGCAAACTCCCTTCGGACTCCGGGGGCGCCATTTCCCCCGTGAAATGCTCCTGTCCCGAGAAATCGGATACCAGGAGGGACGGGGGTGGGGAGGAAACCGGAAGATTGACCTGTTGCATCGACCGGTACCCAACAGGTCCCAAATTGGGGACTCGGGACCCTCGAGCACCGAAATTGACGACCGGTAGCTCCGAAGCGAGGACTTGTTTTACTTGTAACCTAAGGAGACCCGAAACGGGGGGAAAAGCTGGAGGAGTGGAGTTAGGAGCGGCAGGAGTGGGAGTAGGAGCGGCAGGAGTGGGGAGAAGACCAATGGGAGCGGGAGTTGGAGCGGCAGGAGTGGGAATTGGCGCGCTAGGAGCAGCAGGAGTGGGAGGAGCTGCGGTTCCTAGAGCCTGTTGCTGTTCTCCGCAACAACAGCGGCAGCAGGAGGAGGGAGGATATCATCCAACCATACCTTCCGGTACCGGATTCGATCGCTATCGGAAGGAAACCCCCAGGACTCCTCGCAAATGCGGCTGTCCGGCGGAGGAGAAGGAGGAAAAAGGAACTAGCTATTTCCGGTGAAGTTAAGTTGATGTTGAAAAGGAGTCGACGTTGATATGTTGATTGTAGGAAAGAGCGCATGGTGGATTCTGCGGGAATGATTTGGTAGTAGAAGTTGCACTTGGAGCAGAGAGTAAAACGAATTTTCCAGGTGTTCATTTTTTGATTATTGTTACCTGTGCAATTTGAAAATACCGAAAATGAGAAAATATATTTGAAAGTCGGTGCTAAATGTGTGTATTTATGAAATTTTGGAAAACACTACAGAATTTGTAGAAAAAATATAGAATATTAGAAAAAAATTAAATCTTTGAATTTTTCGCAAACTTTCTTTTCAAATTTTTGCAATTTTTGTTAAAGCTGCTGCTGTAGTTTTTGAAATTCGGAAAACGGGGAAATTTGGTTGAAAGTCTGTACCAATTGTTTGTATTTTTAGATTCCTAGAAAATGGCGCAGAAATACTCCAAAAAAAATATCGTATTTCGGAAAGGAATAAAATTTGTAATTTTTCCCAACTTCCCTCTGAAATTTTCCCACTTTTTTATTTAACATTCTTTTATCTCAAAACTGACAGAATGAAAATTCGTACGAGTTTGTTTTAGAGAATCCTGTCAACGGTGTACACTTCGTAATTAACACGTTAACTGCAACGTCAAATTTACATGAATCCCTACTCACGCCGCGTGGGTCGCAAGGGTATACGCTATTGCATTTGTCACAACCAGCGCGGCCTGAACGGAAAGTTTAGTGTCGATCACTGGCGACCGATACAGCAGTTAACGTGTAAAATAAGTAAAATTAAAAAAAAAATTAGATAACAAAATACGTATTCAAAATAAAGCGGAAATTCGTGTTTGGGAGCTGTGAATCCCAAAATGGAATTTTGCATAAGTATGGATAGAGATATTTTGAATTTCGCATTTCCACTTTAAGTAGATCCATTTTCAATATATATGATATCTTTGTTTATCGCCGACTTCCGCGATTACTTCCAAGGCTTCGAGGCGGTATCTTTCCGAAACCTTTCATTCTACTATTATATGTGTATGCGGTATAACAATATATTTTTATTCGCATATATAATATACAAATAAAGTTCGATGACTTTTGGGTATCCGTTGAATTATACATATCCTATGTATAATTGAAAATCAAAAACATTGTGGAAAAACGTTAAACCTTTTTTTTATATTAATAATATTCGTACATTATTATTATTATTATTATTAAATTTAAATTCCTCGTTTTTGTCAAAATAACATTCCTAGCCACTCTTCCATTACATCCACTATTTTTTAAGGCTCTACGTATTGTTTGTGGATGGACCTTTTTCCCACTCTCGTTTAACAGTTCATTAGCTAAAATTAGTGCACTGAGTGAGTGTGGGGTTTTTCTTTATTTTTGTAAATAAGTTTCTTTTATCCGTCGCGTCCAGCTTCCTCGGTTGCCCCTTCTGAGCCGTAGATTCTATGCGATCTTCTTTTTTAAATCGTTTCACGATATCACCGACTGTACTTTTACTTATTGTTAAATTGAACATAGCGGCAATTTCCCTGTAAGGTTTGCCCTTCGCATTGTGAAAAATCACTAATTGCCTTTGACTTTGCAATTATCGAAAAGTAATTAATGAAATAAGGTAATACTAGTATTATCCGAACCGTTGGCCGTATGTTTAAACAAACATTGCGTTCCAATCTGGAGAAATTTGGTGTAAACACTGAAAAAGGTACTACACTGCCAAAGCATTCGAAAATTGAAGTAACGCGAAAATCGAACAGACTTTTATTTATGTTGCATTATTTGACGACTATTGTAAATTATGTAAATAAAATTTATAATATTGTTTACTAGACATATACTATGATATAATACTTCATTACGTCCTTTGTTTGTTTTGTTAGAAATTAAATTATAATGAAACAAAGTAGAAATCTCATGGTGTCCGAATATGAAAAAGTGAGTAACTGTACGTATGCCGCCAATTCTTCCTTTAACCTTTAGACTGTCACTTGATCACTCTCGTAGCCTATATATATATCTCTATATATATCAGTCGGACCATTCCCCTGATATTCACTTTCCCGACTGATTTATTAATTTTCGATAGTCTGAAGGTTAATATAAATCGGCAAAAAACAACGAATGAGGTCCGAGACTCCGAGGCACCGAGGTGAGGAACGACGTTCGAGGCTCGAGCGGCCAAAAGCAGAAAGAAGGAAGAAAGGAAGGAAAGAAAGAAAGAGCGTCTACTCGTTCGCCGCCCCGCTCGTCGGTCGTTCCTCGCATTACCGAACCGAAGAGGGAAGAACCCGAGGCCCGAGTCGCGGCCGGACGCCGGAGTCGTGGATCCGAGTCAGAGTGCAGCGGTCTTTGGGAGCATCGAGACCTGTGCCACGGGCGGAAGGCAGAGAGGCGCCAGTCAACGTGTTACTTTACTTTATTTTACTTTACTTCGCTTTGCTAACTCGCACACCTACACAAGGTTTTCATACACACGTACACGCTTTTACGTGCTCTTCCATCTGTTGCCGGCTGCCTCTCTTTTTTTTTTCGGGCCCGCAGTTATTATTTTCCTTCGATGAGACTCGTTTCTGAAGGAAATTAATTATTCGTCTGGCATTTTCCTCTCTTCCTCCCCTTCCCTCGTTTCCGGGTAATTCGAGGGAGAGAAGCTGACAAACCGGTGGCGTAAAAACCGACGAATCGGTTCGCGCTGTATACATATATATGTAACAGTTCCATCTATACGCGCGTATGGGAACAATAGCGAGTGCAGTGGTAAAAAGAAAATTTGTTAAGTAAATAGATACGTGGGTAAATCGATCGATAGGAAATTCCGAAAAGTCGAGAGTTCGGTTTCCGACTAACCGACGATTTCTCCGTAAACTGTGGAACGGTATTATCGAACTTTGCGGCAACACATTGCGGAACGCCGAATACGCCGAAATCCATCTTCCACGTAACCGTTTAGTAAATAACGATATTATCAGGTATGTTCTTTTTTATTATTATTATTATTATTATTATTATTATTGTGTTTTATGTATATGTATAGAAATGTAATATTATGGATTATTTTTTATATTATTAAAACGATTTTAATTGTTTATATACGTTTTTAAAAATTTGGAAATAGAATTTATGGAATATCAAAATCGGTGCGCGCGCATGTGTATACATAGATAGTGTATATTTATTATATGCTGCACGTATATATTAGTATACATTTTTATTGGTGTGCGTGGATATGTGTACCCATGCTCGCGCTCTCACACACACACGTATATTGGGGTGTCTCATAAGTTCTTTCCGCGCCACGCTATGCATAACCGTGAGCGGGAAAGGAAGAAACTTATGGGACACCCTAATATATGTTTAGTGGCATGTTCTGGGAACTTTTCACTAAAAAAAGTGGCCATATCTAGTTACTTTGGTGGTTTCTGGCAAGGCTTAGTGGATTTGTATTATTTATGAAAGGGAATTTTCGTCTCGTTAATATCTAATAAAAATTCAATAAACCATAGATAAAAAGTGAAATTACACACACACATACACACGTATGATGCATAGAATAAATTACATTGTCACATATTTCATATATAATATGTATATATAATGTTATAATTGAATAATTATAATAATATTTTTATGGATATAATAATTTACACGTAACAAAAATATTCTCTTTTTTATTACGTGTCAGTGTATGAAACGTTTATGCACATGTTATATATGATGTATATAATATAACAGATGATAACATGTGTTATCTGCATAATAATTTGGATATAATAATTACCAGTCCTATATACACACATAAATCCACGAGTGTGTGTGGATTTATGTATGGTTGCTCTATGTGTGTATGTATGTGTGTGTGTGTGTTTCGTGACAAGTTTGAAATATTGTAATTGGTCAAATTTTATATAACATATAGAAAACCGTGACAAGACTGAAGCAATTGTTTATTCACTCCAGGGAAACTTTGGAATAATTATCGTTTTGGAATTATTTCATTTTTTTGGCAATAGAATATTTTTATCAGTATCCAAAAAATATTATCAGAATTCTCTTTCCTTTTCTCGGGTTTTCGTCAAATTCATTTTTCTTCTTTTTGCAAAAAAAAAAGATTTCATGTAATGTTTTTTCTTCCCTTTTCGAAAAATATCTTTCTTGATTTTGCAAACAATTTTTCCTAATTCTTCTTTTTTTTTTAAATTTCTGTGGGCATTTTAATTTTAACCTATTCCTCGAAAATTGTTAATTCAATAAAAATTTCAGAAAAACTCTGTTTAAAAAATTCCTCTGTTTAAAAATTCATTTTTCTCAAAATCCTCGAAAACTTCTGTTCTCCAAAAACGATTATTCTCAAAAAATTCTTTTAAAATTCTTATCATAAAAAATTCCGCTCGAAATAAAAAAAAATTCTCAAAATCCTCGAAAACGTCTATTCTCCAAAAACCATTATTCTCAAAAAATTCTTTTAAAATTCTTATCATTAAAAATTCCGCTCAAAATCCCCAAAAAAAATTTCATCCAATAACTCATTTCTTTTTCGAATCTAATCCTTAAAGTTTTAGCGGCATTTTTTTTCGAACGAAAACGCGTGGATAGTTGCATCATTCGATAACGCGTGCCTCCGTTTCTTCCTTTCCTTTCCTTTTCGCATCATACCCTTTATTCTATTTCTTCCCTCCCCTCTTTTCCTTCTCCTCTTCCCTTCTCCTTTCCTCTTCTCTACTCTCCCCTCCCCTCCCCCTTTCCTCTCCTCCTTTCCACTCTATTCAGCATTTTTTTCTTCTTTCCTTCGCCTTTCGGATGCAGATATTCTGCCTATCCATCCACAAATGTTATACATGTGCATGTATATGTATATATGTGTGCGTATAGAAGCCATGCGAGTGTGTGGAATCGCGTACATGAGGACTTCGTATTTTAAGACACCCCATTCGAAGCGAGTGGGCGCATTTCTCTTATTTTGGTTCGCCGGCAGTTGCGGCTTTAGGGTATTTCAGATCCGCGCGGTTTAGCTTTTTTTTCCTTTGGTCGATTTTCAGTGTTTTTACGTAACAATGTATATTTCCATCGAAATTCCAAAGTTTCTACCCCAAAAAATGGATTTACATTTTCTTTCTTTTTTTTCCTTCAATTTTCGAGGTTATGATTCACAAAATGTCCCACCTCAAAAAAAAAAATAATAATTCTAGGTTTTCTGAAAGTCTTGAATTTCTACTTTCGTGAATTTTGCAAATTGTGTAAAAAAAATATATTTCCATTCGAAATCACAAATTTTTCAAGGACGAATGGTGACACTGTCATTCACCCTCTGTATGTGTGTACATCTATGTATATATGTGTATTAGTGTGTATACATTCCGTATATACACAGTCACGTGACACACAGAAACGCGCATACACGCATTACATACACACACACAAGCATGTAGGCATAAGAAATCTTTATACCCGCATATTGTAAAAATCTATACACCCACACATAGAAAGATTCGGAGAAGTTCAACAAGCGGTCGAGTTGTGTGATACGTAACTCGAGTCGATATTGGGGCGCCGTAAATCCGTATTTGGATAACAGGACCGTTGTGTTGTTGTAATTAAGGTATTAGTGTGTTAGATATTTGAATTAATACGTAAGGTCGTGCCACCCACGTTTTTGAAATATATATGTATATTTGTGTATGTGTGTGTGTGTGTGTGTATTATATATGAGGTTCATTAACAGTAGGAGGGTGAGACGAACCAACGGTATCGAATAACACAGACGCGACAATTTGTAAACTCTATCGCGTGTTTCATCATATTTTATGTACACCCTGGATGTGTATACGTATATATGTTGTATACATAGGTATATCCTCTAACTGTATGCACAATGTACAATGCTTTTATGAATTGACGAACGTAAGCAACGACGCTACGTTTTATTGAGGAGGAAAATCTGTTCCAAACCACGTGGACGATTCATATGAAAGAGTATTAAATTATCTGAAAGAGCTTTATGATGAAATCAGTGAACAAAATTTATTCAAGTCCACGGACCTTTTGAAAAACAAGCGAAAATTTGGACATTTTTTTCCCGATAGGTTTCTTACGATTACTCAAAAACTGCTGATGTTAAAACATTTTGAGTTCAAGATCTCAAAACTAGAAACTTGGAGCTTCAGTTTGCTTTTTTTTTAATTGCTTTCCCACTGTCGTTCTTCAAGTTACAGCACATTGAAAATTACCTACTTTAAGATTTTTTTCCATCCCTTAATTTTTGCGCCCAGTGTGTGTACAGGGTGTAATAGTAGTAGTAATAACATAAGAAATTATGTAGTGAACTAAATAACTGGCTTCACCATTTATTCTAAATGTGTCCCCTTTATTTTACACTGTAGAGCTCGTTTTCAACTTTCTTTATCTCGCGAAGTACTCGCCAGCAACCCTGGCGATGGTCTGCTGTCTCTCCGGTCGGTCTTTCCTCGCGTACCCGCTTGCCCGTGCGGGGTGGCCCATGCCGATGGTTCCGATCCGAAGAAAAATATCAGGACGAGGCCATAAAAGAGGTAGCGTCCCTGCTTGCGCTTGGGACCCCTCGTTGAGTGTCGAAGAGTGACGATGACCAGGCCCTCGGCACATGCGTTCCAAAAACTGGGAAACTCCACCCTCTCTCGACCCTTGTGCCCGAATGTTTCCCACAATTAAATGTCGAAAATCAAGTTTCAAATTCTTAATTATTGTGTTATTAAATCTACTATTACCACGACCAATACTGCTATCATCATTATCATTATTATTATTATTATTATTATCATTGTGGTTGTTGTTATTGATGTTATACTAATATTAATAACAACAAAAACAACAATAATAATAAAAATAATAGTGATAATAATGATAGCAGCATTGGTCGCGGAAGTAGTGGAATTAATAACCCAATTAAGAATTTGAAAGTTGATTTTTGTGATTTAAGGAGGTTCAGGGGTATCATGCGGGGGGGGGGGGGGGGGGGGGGGCGCTTCCTATCTTTTAACATGGTAAAGAAATTGTAATGCCAACTTCAAATAATTAAATTTGAATTTTGTTAAAAGCGTCGTATATAAAAATATCATACAAATTTTTATTTAAAAAATAGTTTTGGGCCTTACTAATTATTGAATGACATATTTCTGAAATTTTTATTATATAATTCATTATATACTTTTGACTGTGTGTGTGTACGCGAAATAATGTATGAAGTCTGGCAACACCGCAAATTGTTGTACGTTACATCTTGTGTTGGCAGCAGTGTGTGTATACTTATAGTGGGTCATTTCGCGCCAGTATCATCGATATAACCTAACCTAAAATCTCTAGCCTAAAAGAAATATTGCACGATGTCGGCCAATCGTGTGTCTCTAATTATTATCTAAATTAATGAAAAAACTAAATTATTAAATAAAATAGCACCTATGATCAAATTATGTTTATATTAGTTACGAGAATTCAAAAACTTAACACACTCAAAGCTTATCCTGTAAGTATATCTATATATACTGCGACGTTGCCAGACTACCTTGCTAGCCGCTCGTCATTCAAATAACCGCGTGGAAAACTTACGGTTAATGTCGAATTACTCTTAGAAATGGGCGGTGAGGTCTATTCGAGAAAACACAAAACTATTCTGCAACTAATCATTTATTAAAATATCGTTGTTTCATCTACTTTTCTGCATTTTTGAAAGAGTATTCTCGATATATCGAAGTCAATATGTTTGACTTCCATAAAAGACAATGGTAATAAACGCACTTTTCAATGCTTTATTTCTCATGAAAACTAACGGTGAAAATTATCGAAAAAAATCAGGGCTCTTTGTCATACCCTAAAGAAACATATTTCGCTATATCAGTCTGATCTTTATATTTTTATATAACTCCTGAACCTCCTTAATTTCTTATGTTATTACTACTACTACTATTGCGACCTGTAAATACTTTGTTTCCGACGATATCATATCATAATCGTAGTAGTGTGTTAGTGGTAACATCAGAAGAGAGATCTCGAATGTGTTGGTGTCACCGTCTTAATTCTTTTGTCATTATTACTACTACTGCTTTGTTACCGACGACAAGTGGGTTCGAGTCTAAACTTCTGTCGTGCACACCAGAATCTAAAGGGGCATTCTGATTGGCCAGAAGTATTAATTGAAAACTCGGTAATTATTCCGAATTTCGAAAAATGGTATTTGACTTTTCGTCTCCAAATTTCACCCTCTACCAGCACCTTTCGGCTTTGAACTCGAAGACCGGACACCCTGTATATACAAGTTTCAAGTAGCGGTAAGAAAAAAAAAAGGGCAGACACCTGTCCGCCGGCAGGGAGGGATTGGCTGTTACCTGCTGCATGGCAATTATCGACGGGAATGAAAGTAACAATGTGTTTGGGACGAGGAAAGGGACACTTTCAAGTAGCGAGAAACCGTTTTGAAAGAAAATGCCTTGCTCATATTATATTTGTATACAATACCTCTCCAAGGTAAAGAATAGGCAGAAAGCAATATCTCTATATTGCTGAGGGGGGAGGGGGGGGGGGGGGGCTATTGTCTGCCTACACCAATTTCGTACATAAAATATAATGGCTTTACAAACATCTATTCAAACATAATATATCTCAATCTCCTTTCCCTTCTTTCTTTCCTTCCTTCCTTCCTTCTTGCTTTCTCTCTCTCTCTCTTCCTTCCTTTATTTTTCATTTTTTTTTTATACCTATACCTTTTGTTTTTCTATAACTTCATATTATTTTAGATAAATGACGTCTTTTCCTATATTTCAAATTTTCTAACCTAACTCCATGTTTCTTTACTTGTACTTCGTTCCTTTCTAGGCCAAAAATAAATTCCTGAAACCATCTATCTTCTTTCTTTCTTTTTTTTCCTACCCCTATCGTCCCTCTCTCCCCCTCCCGCACCCTACCACCGCCATCATTCTTCTTCATTTTCATCTTTGCCTCTCTTTGTTCCGTTGGCACTGCGAATTTCCATAAATAACAACAATTACGAAAATTCCTCTGATGATTCACCAAATTTTTCCTCTACTCTCCCCTCCCCCTCCCCCCTCTTCTTCATTTTCCTCTTTATTTTCCTCTCAAGAAAACTTTTCTCTCAACACCACCGATTGTGAGAGTCATAAATACTACGTAATTTATACAGACAACCACGATCGTTTTGTTTTCCATAAGACAGCTTAACATCTTTCTTCTCTTTTTATTCTCCTTTTTCTATTTTTCTTTTTCATGTCATATTTTTCTTAATTTTACTTTCCCCCTTTCTCCCCCCTCCCCATTCCTCCTTTTTTCTTTTTCACCTCATATTTTTCTTAATTTTACGTTCCCCTTTCCCCCCTCCCCTTATTTTTCCTTTTTTTCTTTTTCATCTCATATTTTTCCTTCCCTTTTTAATGTTATTTTTTCATCCATATTTTATTTGATTTTATTTTCCCCTTTTCTCCCCCTCCCCCTATTTTTTTCTTTTTCATCTCATACTTTTCTTAATTTTATTTTTCCTTTTGTCTCTCCCCCCCCCCGTTTTACTTCTTTTTTTTCTTTTCCTCTTCAACTACTTTTTTTCGTAACGTAAACTACCGTGTAAAGCAGTATAAAATCCACACATGCACATGATACACATGTATTCATTTTGCCGCGCATTCTTCGCATCGACGTCATTCGTTAGGTTCTAAATTCCCATACGAGATCCATTCGTAATACAAAGTAAAGTGCTCGTCTGCCTTCTTTTACCGCTTTGGCATGATGTAATCCAAGTTCAGTATTTCGGACCCACTGGAAGGTCCTATATTAGACACGCGTGCGCGCATGCGCACATGTCTATGCGCATAAACGAATGTATTGTCTGACGATCGGTTTAATGGTCTAAAATGAAAAGTAATTTAAAATGTTGGTATCGATTAAAATTAGTATATGTTTACGAATAAATGTTTACTCAATGTTTAATCGACAATGTAAAGAGAAAGAGAAAAAGATCGATCGTATCTATGGCACCAATTTGAAGAACTTTATTATGTAATTAACACATATATATGTATATGTATATAAATAGAGAAAAAGAGAAGTAGGTCTGTCGAGGGACGAACGTGGATGGATGTGGAATTTCTTTTGTCGATCGGAGTTTCCTCAGAAATTGGAGGATTGTGGATTCTATGTATTTGTTTTATATTTTATTACAATATATTATATTATATAATTACACAATGCGTGTGGATTTAATTATCCCTCGTGTATAGGATGAGTCGTTGGACTTGACTTGCCTCAAATTACTCGTAAAATACTTGATGTAGGGAAGGAACATGTCTGAAATAAAAGTTCACGAGTAATTTAAGGTGGTTGCGTTAAGTGACTCACCCTGTATACTCTGTCCCGTATATCCATTGCACCCATTTTTAGAATTGTCCTCTTTTTTTCTTTTTCTCTCAATAAATAATGAAGCTTTTTGGGAATTTCAAAATAGAAATCTGGTGCTTTTAGGTGTCCTTTAGAAGACCGTATTTTTTATCATCTCGAAAAATCTTCCAAAATTTACCCAAAAAATTCGTCATTTCAAATTTCGATGCTAAAATTCCGAAATTCCTTATTCAGTTAAATGGTCGCGTTAAATGACTCACCCCGTATACGCTGCTCCGTAAAAACCATTGTTCCGATTTTTAGAATTGCCTTCCTTTTTCTTTTTTTCCAATAAATAACGAAGAGTTTTAAGAATTTTAAAAATAGATACCGGTACTTTTGGATGTTCTCTAGGAGAACTTATTTTTCAGCATCCCCAAAAACCTCCGAAAATTTACGAGAATAATCCTAAAATTGAGAATTCGAATTTCCAAGTTCTCGGCTTTGCCGCAGATTTTATAAATTTACTAAAAGTATTGATGGGGAATTTTCTAGAGAAAGTAGCTTTATTTTTATTATTCTTTTTAGACTTTTGAAAAATCCTGGAAACTATACAAGGCTGCACTTTTCAATTTATTTCCCTTCGGTTTAGTTCAAGGAGTACCATGTGACCTACCGCAACTTTCGATTTCGATCGATTTTTATCGTTCACTCGAATGCACACACCCTTGTACATACACACGCTTATATCAATTATACAGATTGGTGTCGAAAATTACAGTAAATCATGTACGAGTCTCCTTGAACTGTATATCGGTGGATTTACGATATCTAGTATCGCTCGATAGGCTCGAATACGAGGTCAGTCGATCCCAATTATTGTTATTGTTTTTATTGTTGTTATTGTTATTATTGTTATTATTGTTGTTATTATTATTATTATTATTGTTATTATTATTATTACTATTATTACTATTATTATTACTATTATTATTATTATTAGGTGCGCAACTAAGGTCTCGCTGTTTTTGTGATGAAAATGCAACTTTATTGTGAAAAGATGGTTACAAATGAATTATTCAAAATATTGCCCATCGCTAGCGACAACTTTTTCCCATCTTTCTGGCAGAGCTCGAATACCCTGACTGTAGAAGTGTTCGTCTTTTGAGGCTATACACGAATCGAGCCATTTTTTGATGTCTTCATATGAGCGGAATTGCTGATCAGCCAGACCATGAGCCATCGAACGGAACAAGTAATAATCGGACGGCGCAATATCTGGGGAATATGGCGGGTGGGGTAGGACTTCCCATTTGAGCGTTTCCAAGTATGTTTTAACAGGTTTGGCAACGCGAGGGCGAGCGTTGTCAATCTGTAGAATCGCTTTGTCGTGCCTCTGCCCGTATTGTGGCCGTTTTTCGCGCAGTGCTCGGCTCAATCGCATCAATCGAGTTCGTTACAGTTCCCCAGCGATGATTTCGTAATCCTCGTCAAGCAATGCCTCCAATTCAGCGTCTTCGAAGGTTTTTGGCCTTCCTTCACGCGGACGGTCGTTAATATCGAAATCACCGTTTTTGAAGAGACGAAACCAATGACGGCACGTTGTTTCACTTAAAGCAGCAATCTCCTTAAACTTTTTGGAGCTCTCGATGCGCTTCAGCCGCCGTTTACTTCGAATGAAAGAATAAAATCAGCACTTCCCGCAAATGACGATTATTTGGCACAAAATCTGACATTGTCACACAACCAAACGTTTACGACGCAAAAACAAAATCACTAATGTGTCAAAGCGGTTTGTTTACCATATGTCTAAGCTTGGTTTATAACGTTTTGGATATGTCAAAATCCACTAGCGCTTACTACTGGAGCTATCTATTGACAAAAGCGGGAACTTACAATTAGTTGCGCACCTAATATTACTACTATAACTATTATTATTATTATCATTATCATTATTATTATCATTATCATTATTATCATTATTATCATTATCATTATCATTTTTATTATTATCGTCATTACCATGATTATTATTATTATTACCATAGCTACTATTGCTATTGCCATTATTATTTCTATTATTGTTTTTGTTGTTGTCATTGCTTCTATGGTAGTCAATGTTTTCGTGATCTCAAAGAAAACGATGTTTAGACTATGGAAATCCTAACATATATGTATATATGTATACGTATACTGATATATTTAGAAGCGATAGATGATCTATGAACTTGCAATGTTATTATTGCAGAAGAGGAGGACTGACGATAACGTAACGAGATGATATGCAGCAACCCTTTTGACTCGCAGTGGTTTAGGACAAAGTTTTCTTGTATCATGTAGATATTACGTACGTTGAAATAAGTTGCGATAATAATGATTGCAAAGTTCAATGTGCATACAAGTGTGTACGTAGACGCGTCTTTGACGCTAGCAATAATTGATGTAACAACATAATGTGGTACAGGAAAACTTGTGGAAATGTGCAATCTCGTTACTGCTGACACGTTGCTTTCCCAATACTCGCGATATCGCCAGATGTCAATAATAATTGTTAATTATCATTGTTAAACTTACTATCGATCGCGTATTATTTTGTTGATCGTTCGATCGCTAGTCTATCACTTCCGTGATCGAGAAGTTTGCATATTATTATTATTATTATTATTATTTTTGTTGTTATTATTTTCGCTATATTTTATGAATATATAAAATATGGCTGTAACAATAATAGTGACAATAACGCATCATGTGTCATGAGAGATAATAAAAAGTGAGTTTATACGAATCTATGCATACATATATGTATATGTATATGTACGTTGAACATAATTTGTGTGCATATAGTTATACACAAACGTGCATCTATAAATTTTTTATTGCAATTCGTCCGTTTCAATAACACTTGAAGGATAGTTTGACAATTATTGCAAATAGTTATCATTATCGTAAAATGTGGTGATTCTCAGCGGTTTTATTAATCCAAGACGTGTATGTATGTTTATAATAATGATAATAATATCGTTGTTATTGTTATAATACGTACATGACTGCGAAACTAGTAATAACAATAATAATAATGGCAAAAGTAAATATATTAATAAGAATAATATAGTAGCTAATATAGTATATATAATAATAACAGCAGTATCTGTAGCAATAATAATAATAATAATAATAATAATAATAATGATAATGATAATAATAATAGTAATAATAATAATAATGATAATAATAATGATAAAAGCAATTTACACACACGCACGGAAGTATCTATAGAGAAAAAGATTTCCTCATAATGAAGAAACCTACGGTAAACATTGACACACGGCAACACAAATGTTTCCTCCCAACAGAAATATTATATACACAATATATATATACATATATATACAATATTGATAACCCTCGCCAAGTATCTTCGAGCCAAAGTCACCCTTCAATTGGTCTCAAGGAAATCAATAATAATAACGTAACCTTTATCGAATATTATTGGGCAATGACAAAAGACTCATTAACTGCTTTAATCGCATCTGCGTTAATTTTCTTTTTGTTTTTTGAAACGAGTAATAAATAATACGGAGGAGAAAAAAAGGTTAGTCGTATTACAAAATATAATGAATTATATTTATAGTAGTAGTAGTAGTAGTAGTAGTAGTAGTGGTAATAATAATAATAATAATAATAATAATAATAATAATGATAATGATAATAATGATAATGATGACACTAATGATAATAGTTATAATAATTATAATGATAATAATAAGAATAATGATAATGATAATGATAATGATAATGATAATGATAATGATAATGATAATAATAATAATAATAATAATAAAAAGAACAATAATTATGTAATAAAAATAAATGGGTACCGAAGAAACCCCCTAGTAGCCAGTGGAAATCATGAAAATAGGGAACGGTAGCCTGTCGGCGGGTCTTTGAGTGATTAAAGTCGCAGTGGGACGAGCGATTAACGCGCTCTGGCACTGTTATCTATCTGCTAATTCCACTTCTTATAATAAATACAAAGCACTAGTCCAAGCTTAATCAAATAGACTGATTGTCAGCTAAGCTGCCTGCCGTAGGTCGTACGCTATAATTATATAGCACACGATTGAGGATGTACTACACGGGGAAATAGGTAATTATAATTACGTATCGTAATTGTCAAAATTAAAATCGCAATTAAACGTATAATTATATATAATGGGAAATTGCATGGTGTAGGGTATTATATTTATGCATTTAATTGGAATTTCAATTTTTATAATTACGGTATGATTATAAACATTGAAATTGCAATTGAATGCATAATAATAACACCGCACACCATGTAATTCCCATTACATGGTGTAGGACAATTCAATTCTATAAATTTGAATATTCTACAAAATTTTCCATGAATTTTACAATTTTTAAAAAGAAATAAATAAATTTTAAAAAAAGCAGAGATTCTTCCGGAACATCCACTTTCTAAATTTCAAAGGTTACAAATCCGACTTAAAAAATCTATTACTGCTGATCGAAAAATGGCAGAAAGTTCGATTTTCTCAGATTTTAAAGATTCAATTTTCTGCTTCGAATTTCATAAATTTCTATACAATTCTCCGTCGACGTTACAATTTTAAAAAAATAATAAAATCAACTCCTTTGGAACTATTACTTTCTAAAAAAATTGAAATTGCAATTAAATGCATAATTATAATACTCTACAATATATAATGAGAATTATATGATGTAGGATATTATAATTAAGCATTTAATTGTAATTTCAATTTTAATGATTGTCATAAATGGGGAAACAGGTAATTATAATTACCTACCGCAATTATATGCATCATAAATTACAATTGATGCATAATTATGGTACCCTATACCCATATAATTCCCATTCTATGGTGTAGGGTATTTTAATTGTTCATTCAATTGCAATTTCCATTTTTACAATTGCGGTGTGTGATTATAATTACACCTAAAGGGTATTTAATAACGTTCGAATGGTCAATAACGCGCGATTGCAATTGCAACGGGGATACTGCAATTGCAACGGGGATATTGCAATTGCAACGAGGATATTGCAATTGTCACGGGGATACTGCAATTGAAGCGAGGATATTGCAATTGCAACGGGTATATTGCAATTGCAATCCCGCATTATCGGCCCTTTAAAGGGTTCCGGGCTAAAATTGAGCCACCCCAACTGCTGCCAAAAAAAATTTGAAACCGTTCAATTGCAATTGCAGTGACCTTTCAACGTTGCCATGCGGTTAAAGATAGTGGGTCCTCCTTTTTCTTTATTTTTAGTCTTCTATCTTTTTTTTTCCTAAATGCGTGGGATGTAAGGTTGGCCGGCTGATCGGTCATGACTCAGAGAAGTCAGCGGTGGAGTCAACTGCCGTTGAGCGGTTGGCCTCATTGCAATCTTCGATCCCGTTTTGTTAATTAATTCAACGACATGTAGACCATATCGACAAAGCCAATCGAAAGTTAATTATTAATCCTTATTGCAATTAAGAGGTCGTTATTCTAAGAATGCAGTGACACAAAAACTCTTTGATAGGCGCGTAATAGGTTGCGTAGAGTTGCATGTAAATGCGAGGATTGTGAGTCAAGGGGTAGAGGGAGGATAGCTCTTCTTATATAATATAATAATATAATAATAATAAAATAATATATTCTTATATAATATAATAATATAATATTATAATGATGCTGATGATGATGATGATGATGATTATAATGATAATAATGATGATAATAATAATAATGATAATAACGATGATAATAATAATAATAATAATGACAATGATAGTGACAATAATACAAATACAAATAATACAAATAATAAATATTAAAAAATAATTTAAAAGTTTAATAGTAATTATTATTATTATCACCACATTTATAAAAATTAAGAAAATATTAGAGTAATGGCGGAAGAGTGAAAAGCAAAGTAAATGAGGTCTGACAAATGTGAGATTAAAAACTAGTATCAAGGAAGTGAAAAGTCTCAGAAAAGTATAGAAAAGAAGTAGAAGTGAAGGAGGACGTGGTGAGAAAGGAATCAGAGGTGATACAAAGTAATTTTTATGCAAAAACATCAGAAAAAGGTGCGTCAGAAACAAGGTTAGGACAGCAAGAAAAAAGAAAAAAGAAGTCGGTAAAAAGGCGCCAAGGGAAAAGCGAGGAAGATGCTACCAAGCAAAGCGGCGGCCGATAAGGCAGGATTCAAGGGTATCAAACAAGGAAAGGCAGAGCAGGAGAGCAAGAAAGTAGGAAGACCAACCAATGCGGAAAGATTAGCAAGAGAGAGGAGGACAAACGACAGCTCGATAGAAGAAAAGTTCACAATGAAAAAAAAAGAGAAAATCGGAGCAGAAGAGACAAGCCAATCAGAAGGGAACACAGGAGATGCACAAGTAGGAGATGAAGCGGGAATAAAAGAGATAGTGAGCTCGCTGGTAACTGCGGTGAGGGAGCTAATAGTCGAAAATAAGGAGATTAGGAAAGATTTTGAAAAGCTTAGCATAGATGTCAAGAAGATGGTTGGTGAAGAACTGGAGAGATTAAGACAAGAAATAAGAACAAAAGACGAAGAAAGGAGGAGAGAGATTGAAGAGCTTAGAGAGGAATTTTCGAATTACAATAGCAAGATTAATAAGTTAGTGAAAGAAGAAAATAAGAGAGTGATAGATGAGAAACTCGCGTCGTGGAAAGAAGAAGGAAGAAATAAAATAGAAGAGAGAGATATAAAACAATTCAAAAACTACATAGAAGTGCAAGAGAAAAGAGAGAGAAAAAATAACATAATATTAAGAGGAGATTTAGAAACAAATGACATTACTAAGGAAGGTTTAGAAAAACTTCTATCGAATAATCTTCAAGTGGACTGCAAGATAAACTGGGCCTCATGCATAGGCAAGGGAAGAAGAAGGAGCATCCTAATAAAAATGAGGAGCTGGGAAGACAAAATGCTGATATGGGAGAACAAGCACAAGTTAAAAGGCAGTAATTTATACATCGACAATGACCTCACACAGAAGGAAAGGGATATTCAACGCGATCTCGTTCAACTAATGAGGAGAGCAAGAACAGAAGGAAAATCTGCAAAAGTGGGTTATCAAAAAATACAAGTAGACGGTCGTTGGTTAAAATGGACGGAAATTTCAGGGAACAAGGAGAAGGTTTTTTGGGACAGCCACGAAATGTACCAGTAATAGAGGAAGCCGGAAACTGCAAAATGATCTTCTGGAACGTTGCGGGTATCACAAACAAGGACAGCAGTTTTTGGAAATATATTGAAAAGTTTGACTTTATTGGACTGACGGAAACTTGGTTGACGGAAAAGGACTGGAACAGAATAAGGGAATCCTTGCCGACTGAATTCGTTTGGTGCAGACAGGACGCTCAAAAAGACAGAAGGAAAGGCAGGGCAAAAGGGGGCATAATAATAGGATACAGGAAAGATCTGGACTCGCAAAAGAAGGAGTACTCGGAAAAGGAAGGTTTAGTGGGTAAAGAAATAGTTATAGAAGAGGAAACTTGGAAAATTTTTGTACTTTACAACAGAGGTGAGATAGAAGAATACATGAAAATTATTAAAGAATTAAATACTGACAACAGAGACAATCTAGTCATAGCAGGGGATTTTAATGCCAGAGTGGGTGAAAGGGGATTGGTAATAGTGAACGACGAAAGCATACGAAGACAAACCAAAGACAAAGTTATAAATAAGGAAGGAAAGAAATTATTAAACATGATGAACGAAGAAGAGTGGACGATAGTTAACGGCTGTATGGAAGGAGACTGGGAAGGTGAATTTACATATGTTGGTGGAAGAGGAGCGTCAGTTATAGATTACACTATTGTCAACATGAATGCATGGAGTAAGATCGAAAGTTTCAGGATTGAGAGCAGGACCGATTCGGATCACCTACCCATGTCACTAGAATTAGACAGGAAGACCAGAAAGGCAGCGAGAAGAATGAACGCGAAAGAAAGAGAAGTGTTTGTATGGAGCGAAGAAACTATCGAAAGCTACAAGAGTAATACTGAAAATCTAACTTTAAAGGAGGAGGAGACAGAAAAAATGTGGTATGAGTTAAGCAATAAATGTAAGCAGTGCATAAGTAAGAAAAAGGTGAAGATAAGGCATAGGAAACTTGGTAGTAAAGTATGGTGGGACAAGGAGTGCTCGAGAAAGAAAAGAGAAATAGACAGGTTATACAAAAAATGGAGAAAAAACGGGGGTAGCAGAGACAGGTACGTGAAGAGTAAAAGTGAGTTAAAAGAGTTATGTGTAGAAAAAGAAAAAACGTACAGATTAAACGAAGAGGCGGCTATAAGAAATGTGAAGAACGAGAGTGACGTATGGAAATTTATAAATCGGTACAGAAGTAAGAAAAAGAGAATGGAGTGCAAAATTGAGATGAAGGCCTGGAAGGAACATTTTATGAAGCTATGGGGAGGAAAAGAGATGAAGGAAGAGCCAGACAGAAGGCGATGCCAAGAGGAAGACGAGGAAGAGGATTTGACGGACAAGGAAATAGAACTGCAAATAAAAAGGTTAAAAAAGAAGAAGGCGGCTGGAGTAGACGGACTTCCGAATGAAGCATGGATTTACAGTACAGGGAAGGCAAGGGAGAAGCTGCGAACAATTGTTAAGCAAGTCTGGAGATATGGCGGCATGCCGAAGGAGTGGAGAAGTGGTATCATCATACCTTTGCACAAAAAGGGAGACAGGAACGACCCAGCCAACTATAGAGGAATAACACTCATGTCAACGGCGTATAAAATCTATGCAGCGGTACTAACAGAAAGAATGACGAGTGACGCAGAGGACAAGGATATCCTGCCGGAAACTCAGGCAGGGTTTAGAAGGAACAGGTCAACGATAGGCAACATCTTCATTCTGAATCATATAACCGACAAAGAACTGAAAAAAGAAAAAGGGAGGATATTCGCCTTTTTCGTCGATCTTAAAGCGGCATTCGACAAGGTATGTAGGAAAAAACTATGGGAGTCACTGGAGGAAAGAGGCATAAGGAAAGGACTGGTGGAAAGGGCAGTAGAAATCTATGAGGAGACAAGAAGTGTAGTAAAGAGTGAAACGGAAGTGTCGGAAGAATTTTGGCAGATGGAAGGGGTAAGGCAAGGTTGTCCGCTAAGCCCCCTGCTGTTCACCCTGTTCATAGCGGATCTAGAGGAACATCTGAGGGAGATAGGAACAGGAGGAGTGCAGGTGGGAAAAGAGAGGATTTGGACCTTGGCGTATGCTGATGACATCGTGCTGCTGGCAAAAAATGAAGAGGCTATGAGAGAAACTATGGCAGCTCTAAAAAAGTACTTTTCCAAGAAGGAGTTGATTGTAAACTGCGAAAAATCGAAAGTAATGGTATTCGAGAAAGGCACAGGAAGAATGAAAAAAAGAAACTGGAAATGGGGTAACACGGAACTGGAAGAAGTAAAGGAGTTCACATATCTAGGATACACTTTCAACAAAAAGGGTGACGACAAACTACACATTTCAGAGAGAACAAGAAAAACCAGAGCAGTAATGGGTCAAGTATGGAGTTTAGGGATGAGACTCTACGGAGGTAACTTCAAGAAGAGAATGTGGTTGTTCAATCGACTAGTGGAAAGCGTAATGCTATACGGAGCAGAGGTTTGGGGCTTTAGAGAATGGAAGAGCCTAGAACGAATTAAACTCAAGTACATGAAGTGGAGCCTTGGCTTAGACAACTGGACACCGGACTACATAGTGTACGACGAAACGAAAGAACAGAACATACAAGTCAGAGCGGCGAAGAGAGCTCTGAGTTATGAAGAAAGGGTAGTTCTGGGAATTGACAAAAAACTGGTGAAAGAATGCTTCAAAGAGAGGAGTTCCTGTGGCATAACAGAAAAGGAAAAGATCAGGGAGGCATACCTGAATAAAAACGGCTTCAGTAGGGAGGGATTGAGAGAAATGATAAGAAGAGGAGACAAGCCCTGCGAAGTTATTGCAGAAAGGGACAGGGAGATACAGCAACAGAAATGTTATAACGAGATCCAGAAATCGCGTTACAACGAGAGGTTTAAAAGTATAAGAAAAAATGAACTGCCGGAATACCTAAGGAAGGAATTTGACGTGAACGTGGTGAGAAGAATAGCTAGGCTAAGATGCGGTAACACGGAGGAGTGTAATAAATACTGGCTCAAACCAGAAGAAAGAAAGTGTAAAATGTGTGGCGAGGAATGGGACACATTGGACCATTTAATGCGCAGGTGTAACCAAATGACACCTTGTAATCTAACAGAAGAGGAAGTGACGAAAGAAAGTCCGTCGTCAGAAGCAAAGAACTGGGCAGAAAATCTGGAGTCAAGACGGAAGTTAGTTGCAGAAAAGAAGGAGACACAGAAAGACTGAGAGGCACAGCGTTGAACAGTATTGTGGACCAAGAAAGCCGTTGAAGTTTACGTTATGTTAATTGAAAAGCTATATCTTTGTTGATCGAAAAGTTATGTCTATGTTAATCTATGTTAATGTATTAAGTTAAGCAAAACCGAATTCATTTCGTGGCTGTAAAAGCTGAAATTACTGAAATAAATAAAAAATATAAAAATTAAAATTGTAATTAAATTCAAATATAATGAGAATTATATGGTGTAGAATATTATAATTGAGCATTTAATTGCGATTGCAATTTTTATAATTGTGATTAATGGGGAAATAGGTAATTATAATTACATACAGTAATTATAAAAATTGAAATTGCAATTAAATGCACAATTCATCTTTAATATTGCAATTATTATTGTTATTGTTATTATTATTATTATTATTATTTTATTTCCAAGCTTATAAAATTTTCTCTAAACGTCATCATTTTTCAAATAATACAAAAAAAGTATGGCACCTCTACTTTGGAAGTTTCAAAGTTTCCAAATTCGATCTTAAAAATTCATAACTCGTGAACAAAAAATCGTGGAAAGTTCAATTTTATCCGACTTTAAAGCTTGAATCCTCTGCTTTAAATTCTATAAATATCAAATTGCTATAAAATTCCCTTTCAACGTTACAATTTTCAAGAAGTAAGTAAAAAAAATTTAGAGCTTCCCTACATTCTAAATTTGAAAGCTTTCAAATTCAACTTCGAAAATTCATAACTCGTGTACCAAAAATCGTAGAAATTTCAACTGCATCTCACTTCAAAGTTGAAATTCCCTACTTTGACCCCTAAAAAATTCAAATTTCTAAAAAAATTTCTTTAAACGTTACGATTTTTCAAAATAATAAAATTAAATCCTCTAGAACTTCCAATTTCTGAATTGGAAAGTTTTCAAATTCCACCTCAAAAATTCGTAACTCGAGAACCAAAAATCGCAGAAAAATCAATTTTATCTGATTCGAAAGCTTGAATTCCCTGCTTTTGATTCTCTAAAATTCAATTTTCTATAAAATCCCCTATCGACGTTATAAATTTTCAAAAAATAAAACAAAAATTTTCCAGAATTTTCACTTTCTAACTTCCAAAATTCCTAACTCGCGAACCAAAAATGGCAAAAAGACAAAATGGCAAAAATGCCATTTTCAAAAATGCGGTTTTTTGAGTACTAGACCCCGTAAATCACAAAAATTGGAATTTTTAACATAAAAGTAACACACGAGAAGGGAAGTACACACACACACACACACTCCCCACAAACAGCAAAAAGATTCCATATCACATCCTGTATATGTGTACCTCATTTTATGTGTTTACCTTCTTTCTCAAACGGAATCGTTACCTCGAATTCGAGCTTTTCCATGACTCGAGGCTCGATGACACGGCGTTGCTCCCGATCGAGAGCTGACTTTCGATACGTTTTTATCAGGCGACGATAAGGGGCTTTCCGTGTGTACGTTACGCATGTAACGAAATACGTGTACACACATTGTGTACCTGCGTGTGCAAGCGAGTACACACTGATTGGCCCGATACGAGCCCGTGATTTCGGTTAAAAATAGATTGTGTAACTTGTAATAAGTTTCCAGTGCTAACGATTTCCCGTTATTCGCCCAATCTTTTTTCAAGAAAAGGGAAAATTACAAATGTACCGGACGTTTACAGGGGAAAAATTAATAATAGTCAATTTTTTTAATTGTTTGCAAGTGCGTTTTACATATGCGTGCGCATGCGCATTTGTGTATATTATATTTCAAATTTCTATAAAATTGCCCCTCAACGTTACCATTTTTCAAATTATAATAAAATGAATTTTCTGGAACTTTTAATTTCCAAATCTCACTTTAAAAATTCATAACTCGTGAACCAAAAATCATAGAAACTTCAACTGCATCTGATTTCGAAGCTGAAACCTTCTACTTTGATCCCTATAAATTTCAAAATTCCATAAAATTTTCCCCGAAAGTTACAATTTTCCAAAACAATTCAAAAAAATCCTCTAGAACTTCCACTTTGCAAATTAAAAATTTTCCAAATCTCACTTTAAAAATTCATAACTCGCGAACCAAAAACCATAGAAACTTCAACTGCATCTGATTTTAAAGCTGGAATCTTAATATATACATGGAATCTTAATATTACAATTTAAGAAAAAAATTAAATAAATTTCTCTAGAAATTCTACTTTCCAATTTCCAAAGTCTTCAGATTCGACTTCAAAAATGAAAAAATCGTGAACCGAAAATCATAGAAACTTCAACTGCATCTGATTTCAAAGACGGATTCCTCTTCTCTAATTCCCATAAATTTCAAATTTATATAAAATTGTCCTTCAACGTTACCATTTTTCAAATAATAATAAAAAGAATTCTTTGGAACTTTTAATTTCCAAATTTCCAAATTTTCAGATCCAACTTTGATAATTCATAATTCATGAATTAAAAATCGTAGAAATTTCAACTGCATCTGATTTTAAAGCAAGATTTTTCTACTTGAATTTCTATAAATTTCAAATTTCTATAAAATTGTCCCTCAACGTTACCATTTTTCAAATAATAAAAAAAAGAATTCTCTGGAACTTTTAATTTCCAAATTTCCAAATTTTCAGATCCAACTTTAAAAATTCATAATTCATGAATTAAAAATCGTAGAAATTTCAACTGCATCTGATTTTAAAGCTGGAATTCCCAACTTCAATCTCTACAAAATTCAATTTTGTATAAAATTTCCTCTTAATATTACAATTTTTAAAAAAATAAAATAAATTTCTCTAGAACTTCTACTTTCAAAATCTCAAAGTCTTCAGATCCGACTTTAAAAATGTATAAATCATGAACCGAAAATCATAGGAACTGCAATTGCGTCTAATTTTAAAGCAAACATTCCCTACTTCGATCCCTATCAATTTCAAAATTTTATAAAATTTCCTATCAAGGTTGCAATAAATTTTCCAATTTATATAAAAAAAACCCTCTAGAATTATTTCCACCTTCTAAACTTGAAAGTCTCCAGATCTAACGTTAACAATTTATTTATGATCAAACATAAATTTATATTAATTGTCCCTATTTAATTTGTTTGAACGTTTATTTACTCATTTTTGCGACGCATGAATAATATAATTACGCACTATAAGTAATGTATATGAAAGGCCATATATAATAGGCTATATACTTGAAAGGCCGTTTGTGAAATTAAAAACGTATACGTATCAATTAATTGTAGGTACACATTTGTGATTTTTATAAACGGCCTTTATTTCTTTATTTTTTTACCCATAGTTAAGTGTATAGTATCTATACATACATACATACACATATCCATATACGTATACATATACATATATATGTACAGATATAGACCTGTGCATTAACAATAAGATAGTTCACTTGCACGAATATGTGCAATATGGGTGGGCAGTCATAAGAGAACTAACGATGTGCCGAGCTTTTTTTTTTATAATGTTAGAATTATTATTAAGAAAAAAGAGCGATGACTCGTGAACATTCCTATTACCTGGAATGATATCGTGGGAGTACCCTGTTGATATATTATACTTTCACAATATTTAACCTTTTTGTCATTATCATTATTGTTATTGTTATTGTTATTGTTGTTATTGTTATTACTATATTAATAATAACCACTGTAATGACTACTACTACTACTACTACTACTACTATTATTAATAGTAGTAGCAGTAGCAGAAGCAGAAGCAGTAGCAGTAGCAGTAGCAATAGTAATGATCATTATGATGATGATCATGATAATAGTACTAATAATAATAATAATAATACTAGCAATAATAATAATGATAATAATGGTACCAATGGTAATAATGGTAATAATGGCATTAATCGTAATAATCGTAATAATGGTAAAAATGGTATTGGTAATAGTAATAACAATAATGCTGGACAATCAAATGAAAGGAGACATTCGGAAAAGTAGTTGCTATGTACGTACATTAATAAATTAATTAAAAAGTAATCGTAAAGTTTTATTGTCTCATTTACGAAATCGCTCCAATCGAATACATACCAGAGCAAGGAAAGAGAGAAAGAATGCCGGAGAGATAGACCTCGTCGCGGTAAATAAGATAACAGCAATGACAGGAAGCAAATTGTGACGTTGCTCGTGTTTACAAATGCAAAGTCATACAGAAATGTGTCTAAATATATGCCTATATATGTAGATACAGATACACGTATAAATTTGATATAATTAATTCGGTTGATTTAGATAATTGAGTATGCAAAGTCAAGTAACGTTGTCGTAACGTTACTGGAACGTTGTTTTGAGGAAAGTTAAGGTTCAAGAATAATTTTGTTGGCATGGCACAGACTAATTAATGTATAATACGTTAATTAATATGACTTTAGTTTTTAATTGTGAAGTTAACGTTTCAATAATATTGTTGAGAATTCGATGGTGTTCTTAATTAACAATAAGCCAAAAAAAAAATATCTTATTGTCTCTGGGTTTGTAAGATTCTTTAAAATCAAGGTTAATAGTTTATATAATTTGGCATTGCAAAAAGAGACACACATACACTTTTATAAATACAAAATTAATAAATTTCA